>JABUQX010029514.1:70000-72601 GCA_015478945.1 Trachelipus rathkii | reverse complement strand
CAAAGCTACGAGGAAGTCTTATCTATCACTGCACAAAATTTATCAATACATAACGCATCCTTCGATTTGCAACTTTAAGTAGCTGAACTTGAACAATGGATTACAATAAACAGAATGCCTACCTTCCCACAAAAATCAACAATTATATTACTCACTCCGAACAGAAGAAAATCCAACCTTCACCCAACAACATACCTAGCAGACAGTAGATTTCACCTTAATAAAAATCCCACCATTCAAAGACTAACATTCGACACCTGCATGATATTCACTCCACATAACAATATCTCCTCAAGAGCCACATATAAAATTAGTGTATTGAAGAACAAAATGAAACTCTAGTAATATTTAACAGACAATATATCCGTTCTCTATTACGATACGCATCACGTGCTTGGGTTTCTAAACTCTCACAGGCATTTGTATATCAAGTCTTCCACCGCACTTTTGGGTCGGGGAGTAGGGTAATAGTGTGTGGGAGAGGAGAGGGGGTAAATTCTGAGAAAGGGAAAATTGTTCTGCCAATTTTCTCAATAGGGTCCGTGACTTATGTTGACCGTTTGAATGGTTCGTTAATTAGGTATGGCTCTTAATTTTCGTCGCCATTCGAAGACTCTGTTGCCACCCTCACCGTTAACACCGCTTCCGTACCTGTGGTTGCATCCACATTACAGAACTTCCTTATCGAGTTGGGTATGGTTTCTTAGGTAAACAAAGGTGGCGATTTCGATTTATTGGTTTTTAATTCGGTATTTATTATTTTTTTTTGTTTCATTTATTATTATTATTATTATTGTTATTATTATTATTATTATTATTATTATTATTATTATTATTATTATTATTATTATTATTATTATTATTTTATTATTATTGTTATTTTTTTTTTTTTTTTTATTATTATTATTATTATTATTATTATTATTATTATTATTATTATTATTATTATTATTATTATTATTATTATTATTATTATTATTATTATTATTATTATTATTATTATTATATTATTATTATTATTATATTATTATTTATTATTATTATTATTAATTAATTTTTTTCAATATACATTATTTTATTATTATTATTATTATTATTATATTATTATATATATATTATTATTTTTTTTTATTTGTTATTTATTGTTTTCTAAATTTCAAAGGATATATATATATATATATATATTATATATATCATATATATATATATATATAAATATATATATTATATATATATTATATATATATATATATATATATATATATATAATATATATATAATATATTGTCTTCGAATATGCTGTGTCCTTTCCACATTCTCCATCGTTTCTCCCTCTACACAACGCCTTCTCCACATCATCCTTCCATTTTTTTCTCCGATTCTTCTCACTGATCTCGCTCTCCCATAGCGTTCCAATTAAGTAAATCTTCAGGAGTATCCCCAGTCCTCCATTCTCGCACATTTCCAAACCAATCTCAACTGAGTTTCTTCTCAATTCATTTCAGTTATTATCTCCAAGCTCTTCTCTTGTTGATCACTTCTTAACTCTGTCCCTCAAACGTTATCCTCTATTTATCTCAACACGCTGCATTTTTCAGGCAGCTTCTATTTACTATCTTTTGTATCTTTATCTCTTATATAAGTATTCCACATTCCGACCGCTATACTAATATGGTCGTAGGATGGTTGTTGTATATATTGTCACTTTTACATTCTACTGCACTCCCTCTCTGCGTCACAAAAGGTACAATATTCCCACATTTCTTGATTTTCATTTCGGTTATTCATTTCCCTCAAGTTTGCATCTATCTAACCTTTCTCACTTCAAATAATCACTCCTAGATATTTTGAATCTACTGGCCTATTTCAACGGTATATCTTTCATTTCCATTATCTCCGGAATAACGTGTTCTCCCTGTCTTCGATATCACCATTATCTCCGACTACTTCTGTTTATTTCATTCACCCACCTCATCATAACTTTCATTCCAAGAATTCACGCAAGCTCTTGCAGTCATGTGTCCCTTGTCATCACAGCCGACTCGTCCGCATATACAAAGATATATTCCCTTCCTTTCTCACATATCCTCTTCAAGCATTGTCCAGATATAAAGCAAAAAGGTAAAGTGGACAGCGCAAACTACCCTGCCTGAACTCCTTCTTCGTTTCAAACCATTCCCCTTCATTATCTCCTTCTTCTAACCGTGTTTTGGGTGGTTTTCATACATATTCTTATATCCTTATTCAGCTTCTTATTATTTCCATAGCAGGGATCCATCCCATCACCTATCTACAAAAATCTTCTCTTCTTTGTATTCTATCAAAAAGCTTTCTCTAGATCTATTAAATGTGATATATGCTATCTTATTCCATTCTATGCCCTTTATCACTATCATTTTGAAAGAGAATATCAAATCAATTACGCTTCTATTTGCCCTGAATCTATGTTGCCAATTTCCGATCTTTCTCTCTAATTCTCTTCCGGAGGTCTTTTCTCGTTATTTTATCCTCATCGTATATTTTATATGCACTTCAAAGCAGCACTATTATTACTGAAATTCTGACACTCTTCTTCTCGTATCCTTTACGTTTTCATGTATT
>JABUQX010029514.1:47500-60000 GCA_015478945.1 Trachelipus rathkii | reverse complement strand
TTTGGGTTAGGGTTATTGGGTAGATTATAATTAAATTTATGAAGTTATAAGATTATGTTTTAATTAAACGTTAATTTCAGCAATTGTCAAACTTAGTCTTATTTAAAATAAAAAAAAAATGTTTCTGATTTTTTAAATTAAAAGTCCATTTTTCAAAAAGTAAAAAAAAAAATGCTTAGACTAATAACTGAGGTACTTAGTGTTTTCTTTAGAACTTTAGTTAAAAAGTTAATTTTTATATATATTATGAATAAAATAATAATTAAAGCTTAAAAATTAAAAATAAATTTTAATTAAAAGATTTCTGATTATACTTAAAATTAAAATTAAAAAATTCTTATTATTAATAAACATTCTGATTATATAGCATATATAGCATAAGGCTAATTCTTAATTAAAACAAAATTAAAAATAAATTCTGAGTAATGAAAAAATAAAAATTTTAATATTAAAATATTAATAATTTATATTTTAGAATAGCTATTTTAAAAGTTAAAGTTAAAAAAAAAAACATGAACTTAAAAAATATTCTGAGTAATAGTAACTTTATAATTAAAAATAATTCTGAATGTGTCTATTATTTTTAATAAAACGTTAAAGTTAAAGTTAAATAAAACAAAAAAAAACATAGTAACTTTATAATTAAAAATAATTCTGAATGTATCTATTATATTTTATTATTAAACAAAACAAAATTTACTAACTAAATTTTAGTTTTTTATAGATTTTCTTTAAATAAAAATAAATAATAAATACATGAAATAAAGTTCCAAAAATAAAAAAAAAATTTTTCGATTTTTATTTGAGTTTTTTATTTAAATAATAATTGGACCCTGGGGGCAAAACAAAAAAAAATAATATTAAACGCTTTCGAATAATAAAAATAAAATAAAAAAAAATGTTAAGTATACACAGAGAAAAAAAAATGTGTAAGTATTCTGTAATATAACTTAAAACTAAAAAGTAAAAAGAATGTAAAATGTGTAAAGTTTTTTATATTCTGTAAAACAATAAAAATATTTAAAGCCAGGATATAAAAATATGAAAGTAGTAAAATATTTATTTACAACAAATTAAATATTTACAACATACTAATTAATGTTAATTAGTATAATTCCATCTTCATGGTGTCTTCTAACACAATTTCATATAAATCCTGATGTTCATATAAATCCTGATGTTGGTTCATTCTCTTCAAGCCAAAGACTTGATGTTTCTTCGGTTCTTCTTTGTAACTTTTGAAGTTACATTCTTGATGTTTTAATCTTTCTTTATGTTTGGACCTTGCTAAGATTACTAATGAGGTTCTGATGAAGAATTTCTAATCAATAGTATCTTTTCAAATTTCCTGATCACATATGGAAATTGGTTTTTATTAAGCTGTTACAACTATCTATCTTGTCTTCCAAAAAGTTGTCAGATGAAAGTGGCCAAAATTCAACTTATTTCTTCTGTCAGATAGATGATAGAAATGATATGAAAAGACTTTTATGGTCCAAAGTTAAAAAGTTATAAACTTTTTATTTTAATTCTAGTAACTTTTGTCATCATGTAATTGCCAAGATGTAATTATGTTAACTAGAAATTGTTTCTAAATTATCAAAGATTTTATTTACAGCAAACTGAATAAAAATAATGGAATTAATTGGAAGATTGGAAGAGAAATGTTCCTTCTTTGTCTTCTTGGACCAATTAACATTCCATTGTATTTTCTTAATATTAATAGGAACTATTTAAGTATATCACATGTCTTTTCATGATATATATTCTATCTGAATAATTATTTTCAAAGAACCAATTTCAAATGTTCTTTGATATGAGTTTAGTAAATGGAAAACTCATTAAAATTTCTTAACTTTAATCAATTTATGTACTATAAACTATGTTTTTTATATTTTTCTATATAAAAATATAAAAGTATAAGAATATAAAAAAGTATTTTAGTTTCAGGTACTGGTTGGAATTTATTGAGAATCCTAGGAAGAATTGCTATCAAGTCTTCAATTTTCAGTGGTAGTTTTCAATCACTCAATTCTTCTTATTCTCAATTTTTCCATTTTTCCACCTAAACTTTCCAGTTTCTGATTTTAAACTCATAAGTCCATACTACCTCAGGTATTCAATCCCATATTTACAATTTTTTACAATTCTGAGGCAGTCTTTATGTACATTTTCTTGGTCAAAACCAAATATTTTATACAAAAGAGTTTCTAGGACTAACGAAAAATAAAATTATATTTTTCTAGAATTCAGTGTGGTTGAATATTTTCCTAGAATTAAATTCTGTCTTCTGTTCTAATAATTTATTAATCTATTATTTTATCTAAAAATTTTATTCATTAATAAATTTTTTCCTAAAGTTTTAACTTTCTTCTGTGTCTAGTTTCCCATCAAGAATAAGAAAAGAACAGTAAAGACACTTTCCATAGGCCTTTTTATTCTGACTGTCTTCTAATATTCTTTGTTGTAGTAGACACAATTTAAAGTTGTCTGGTTGACTCAAACAATTTGTTCTTTCCTGTTGGGAATGAGTGTGAAAATAGCGATTGAACAATCATAGTGTCAATACTTCCTACCTTTTCTCTTACATTCTTTTCATTCCGGAACAAAATTGAAGTCTTACGTTCTGTTTGTGATTATCATAATCAACACTTTACCAGGATTATCTGGTTGATCTTTTCTAAATTCAACAATCTTGCTAGTTTACTAACAGATGTTAGGAGAGAAAACAAATCCAATGTTTCTCTTTTAAAACATTCACCTAAAATATTGTGAAGTTTCTGAGATATTTTCTGCTAATTTCTTAAAAATATGTATGGGTCTTTACCCTATACATCTGTAATCGATTCTGTAAAATATGTATGATTCCTTATCTTATACATATATAATCGATTCTATAAAATAAAATATGTATGGTTCTTTACCATATAAAAAATATATTTTTCTTATATAAAAATATATAAAAGATAATTTTCTGTAATATGTATGGTTCTTTACCATATATAAAATATATTTTTCTTATGTAAAAATATATAAAAGATAATTTTCGGTAATATGTATGGTTCTTTACCATATATAAAATATATTTTTCTTATATAAAAATATATAAATTAAATTTGAAACATATTTCTGCAATAACGTATAAATTTCAATGTGTTTTAGTGGTATTACGGTAACTTGAAGATTCCATTTCTTTCTTGTTGCTCTAAAGATTCTTATGAAATCAATTTTCATTACAACTCCTTAACATTTCTAAGTATCTGATAGAAGAAGGTCTGAGATAAAAAGGCTTTTCCACAACAAATTTAAAACTTTTAAAATTATAATTTTATTTTATAATTTCTTTCTTATTTTCCAACTAAGTTATAAACAGTTTCTTGAAGGTTTTCGTTCATAAATTTTATTCACATGAATAACTTTTACTATTATTGTTATTAGGGTGGATCCCTGCTAGAATTTGCTAGGGTTTACTCCTAATTCCTAGGTGGATTGTTATCCTTGCCAAGATAAAAGTAAAAATCTTTACCAAGATGGAATATTGTCAGGATAATCCTGTTCTTTCCCTTTTCCGGCTATTCTTAACTCTTTACCCTTTTTTGGCACTTATTAAACATAAGAAACACAAGTGGTTTTTAAACACACTTCTTCTGACCATTATGTCACTAATTATTATCAAAACAGAGTTCTTGATTTCCCTGTTGACTGTAATTCTTTTCAATGCCTAAAGAGGCTTTTCCTTAAACCTAAGGAAAGTCTTCATTACTTTCCTAATTTCTTATCGAGTTTCTCAAAGGTAACAACTAATCGGTATATATTCCTTGATAAAACCTTCTGTAGATTTCACAATTCCTGAGTCGTTGTTAGAATTCCTTATAAAATTGGTCTATTCCTCTCAAACCTTGTGTTTGAAATTCCTAATTTTTCTGAATTCTGAAATAGTAAGGATCTTCCATCCTTTTCCACAATTGAGCCTCGAGGGATTCTGTAGGTGTTCTTCTACAGAATTATTAAAAAGTTTCGTTCCCATCTAGTTGTCTAAATTGTCACAACTTCTGACCAGTAACTAACCTTTTCTTAGCTAGTATTTATAAAAGAACCTTTACTCTGTTCTTTATATTTACCCCTATCTTCCTCTTAACAGGAATAGGCCTTCTTGGCTTTTCATTTTAACTTTAAATAAAGTGTCCAAGTTCATTCAAAGTAAACTTCGATCTTCTTATCTGGGGTCAAAGGTTGTTTAAACTTCTGCAACTGGAAAACTCACTTTAAATGTTAAACAAAATGTAAATGTATCAAAGTTCTTGAAAGCTATCTTTGAAGAGATTCCTATCTAAAAGGTTGTCCAATTCCTTCTTTTATAGGTTGTCTTTCTTGAATCGCAAACGAAGATCTTTTTATTCTACATTGTTAACTTCTGATGTTATATTCTTTTTCTTATCAGATCTCTTCTGATAATACAGTCTCTTGAAGACTTAAAACTAAAGGAAACTATCTATCCTTTATTTGGAACCTTCTGTTTCAACAATATTAACCTAGGTTCTTTCCTGTAAAAGCTCCAATGGTTAAATAGAATAAAAATTCTTTATTTTCTTTCTTTTTTCTTATCCTATAAACTATGTAGGCATAAGACAATATGTTATTTATTAACATTTAAATAAAACAATTAATAAATAAACACCTTTTATAAATGTTCCATGAGCAAGCACCTATGGGTCTTCTCATGTTTTTTTTTTTCTAAAAAATTTGAGGTAAAGTTCCAAGGAATAGGTTTCTCATTACTAACAAATGATTCATGAAATATTTTAAAAGATATTTCTAGCTTTTTCTATAACATTTTCAAAATGTCTGTTTTATTCCCATACTCTTCTAAAAACTTTTGTCACTTGAGCCTTTGAAAGTTTATGAGGATAAAAGTTATTAAGATATCCGCTTTGGTATCTTTAAAGTTCATCTATGATTTGAGCAAAATTGCTAAATCCTTTGTAAAATTAGTGTTACATAATGTCTGGTAATTTTCAAACAAAAGACTGATAATCTAAATTTATTTCCTAAAAGTAAGGAAAATAAATAAAATGTCCTATAAATTCTGCTTTCAAAACTTCAACTTTTCTTTAAAGTTCCATTTTAAAATTTTCTAGAATAAAATGTTATTCTAGTATTCTAGCTAGATTAAATGAATATCAATTTAAATCTAAGTGCTCCATATTCTTTTTCTAATACTGAAGCAGTAATTAACTTCTTTATCTGAAACCTTCATTTAATTTAATACTTAAGTTGGCTTGGGTAATCTCTTCTTCTTAAGAGTTTCTATTTGAAAAATATCCTTTTCTTCTTGATATTTGTTCATTCTAGGAGTCTCTTTTCTTCCTAAAAGAGTTATCAATTGTATATTAATTAACTTCTTTAATTAATATTAATTTAAAATACAATATTTCTGTGGAGTAATCTGTTCTCCTTGGCTGTCTGTTGAATGAAGGACAATATTCTCATTAATATTTCCTCAAAATTTGGTTCTGTGGAATATTCCATTTTTACCTTACTTCAATCTCAAACTAAGCTTATAAATTCTGATTTCTGGAGTTTAAACTCTAAATTTCTGTTTTTATTGAATATATATATATGTTTAAATATATATATATATATAAATTTATTAATATTGTTTAAATAATGGGTAAAATTTACAAAGGCGCTTGAAGCGAAAACAGCAATTTTCGAAATTTCTGATTTTCTACTTGATTTGCTTCTAGGTCCCAATATCCTATTTTCCCGTATGAATTTTATAAATTTCACTATGAATTGTTAAAGCCTGTATATATATATATATATGTTATATTTTATATAATATATATATATATATATATATATATATATATATATATATATATATATATATATATATATATATATATATATATATATATATATACATTGGTGATTTTATTGTAAGAAGTTTGTTTTTATGCGTCTATCAGTGTAGGCAAATTTAGCAATTTTTGAAATTTCCTCTGAAATTCAAATTTTATGTTTACTCTTTCTCTTTTTCAATGATCCTTTTTGATCAGAGAAAATATAATTTTATTAAATCTTTTAATGAAGTATCCTCAATCTTTTTCATAATTCTAAATCTAAAGAAATTTATTAAAGAATGGGTAATTATCGGTCTGTTATCACCATCTTCTTTTTCTTCAATTATGTTACCGCTTTTCATCAACACTATTTTTTATCACATTGAATACATTTATGTGAATTTCTGAAAAGTAATTGTACTATTATTTTGTACCTTTGTACTTATTTTTTACATTTGTACTATTTTAACACAGAGTTATTCTATCTTTTGCTAAAGAAGAGGTCTGTCCACTCTTCCTTGCCTAAAGATTCATATATTCATTAATAATCGTGTGGGGAGGTGTGTTTCCATCTTCTTCTTCCCCAAATATTTCAATAACCATAGTAATGTCTTCTGGTTCTTCTTCTATTTCTATTATAGGGGTTAAAATAGAAGGGAAATATTCCAAAACTTGAACATCTGTATGATCAAAACCATAGGGATATTCTTCTGGGTCTGGGCCATTATTATTCATAGAATGGTCTGAAGAATTCATTAAAAGTCTCTCTTCAATAATCCTTCTTTCTATGTTATCTATGAATGCTTGTCGTCTCCTAAGTCCTTCGGAAGAAATATCACTATCTGTGTCTTCCCAACCTACTGCTTCTATACTTCTGTTAAGTATATTCTGGTATTCATATATACTCAGTCCAGGAGGCAAGTTAGGATTACTGTGCTCATTTGTCAGGAGCTCATTTTCTCTAGAGCCTCCTGATAAGGGATTCACTAATGGGTTCATGGGGAGTTCATTATCAAGAGGACCTCCATATAATTGATTCAAAATCATTTGGCGTTGTCTGGTTCCCTCAATAGACAAACCTATGTTATTCATAATTGTATGGAGCCTCCTAGCTCTCTCAGAAGAAGTATCGCTTTCTTCTAATGCAGGATTATTAGTACAATAATCGTGATCTATCATATGTCGATCAAAAACTACTATCTGTTGATCATGTTCTTCTATCTGATGATGATCATTGTTAAGAAATTCTGTTGGGGATTCTTGATGCTCATTTTCATTGTTGAAAGTGTCACTTTCATTAGAAATACCCATGATGTGATCCATAACTTCTGGTTCTTCTAACCATGCCATTAAAGACGCATCTTCCTCGGAAGGTTCCCATTCTAACAGGGATAAGGTGTCTATTGAACCTTCCCATTCTTCTATGATGACATTATCCAAATCTTCTTCGTAATCAAGATCTGAAAGAACCATATCAATATACCAACCAAAGTCATTATAATCTATTGGCGGTAATTCTGAAGGAATATTTTGCATACGATAAACAGTAAAATTATTGACAGGAGTAAACCTGTTATTATGACCTATGTCTTCTAATGTTTGAGCATTTTCATTGCTTATCCAAGGCACAGTGGCCATTCTATATCGATATTGTTCTTCAATAACAATATCTTCATTGTTTCTATTGCTAGAATGAATCCTTGTTTGTTCCTCTAATAGGGAATTTGGTTCGGTATGAAGCCAGGAATAATACTCCAGAGCTTCCTCAATATTTGTATATAAAGATGCGAGTCGTTGCAACATTCTTTCGTCCTCTTCTTTATCTTTACTATTCCTCTTCATTGTGTTGAGGCTATTGATTGTAGTTTATCAATCTATTTAGATGATGAGGAATAAATATTCCTATTTATTTCAAAAAAATTTCACAGTTCAAAGTTCTATAAATGTCTTAAATGTCTTTAAAGAACTCATTTTTCTTTCTTTAATATATAAGAAAAATTATCAAAGAAGTTGAAATTATAAAAAAAAACTAATTAAAAATATTCTTCCCATAGATAATCTATTAAGAGAAAGTTCTTGAAACTTCTGTCCTTAATTGACTTATCTCTTTTGGCTCAATATTTTCTATGATTGTACTGGTTCTGAAAATTACTCATTTTTCTGTAATTTCAAACAATAGGATTGTTGTACTAAAAATTTTAAACTATATTTTAAAAATTTCTTTAAAATTTTTCACAAAATTTTTTCAAAGTTTACAGCATTTTCTACTGCTCTTGTTAAGTAACTTTTTCCAAGTATTTTCAGTCACTACAAATTTTCTACAAATTTTTTCAAAGTTTATAGCATTTCCTAATGCTCTTGTTAAGTAACTTTTTCTAAGTCTTTTCAGTTACTAATACTGACTGTTTTTAAAGAAAATATTTTTTATTTAAAACAACAAAAAAAATATAAAATACATTAAGAGTTTCTATGTTTTCCCAAAGAATATCTATAGAGTTTTCTTTAAACTCGAATATTTCAACACACAAAAAAAAAACTAAGTGTTTCTAAAATTCGTAATTAATTAAAATATTATAAGTGTTTCTTTTTAATCACTTTATTTTAATGTCTTTAATTACTATAATTTTCAAAGGAAATATTTATATAAGTTTTATTTAACTTAAAAAAAAAACTAAAAAAAAACTTTCTATAAAATTAATTAAAATCACAAGTGTTTATCACTATATTTTAATTACTATTGTTCATTAAGATCGGTTACTAATTAATATTTAATTACGAATGTCTACCTCACTTAATTTATTAAACTTTTTAATTACTTTGTTATTAACTTTTTTAAGTTTCACAAAAATCGGAACTATGTTTTCTTTTCTATTAGAACAAAAAATTATTATTATCAGAACGAAAATATTTTTCACTAAATTTTCTATGTTCATTTTTTTTTTTTATTGAATATGTTCTGTCTAAATATTCAAAATAGTACGAGATATTAAACCAATTATTAATTGTATTGTCAATTACAATAAAAAAAAATTAATTAAAAATTAACACTTTTAATCACTTTATATTCTCTAATATAAATAGTGAATAAAAAAAAATATAAATATATTTTTCTTAAGTCCTTATTCACAATAAAGTTCTGGGTTGTTCTATAAAATAAAATATAGAATATAAAATATTTTCCTATGTTCTGTTCTGATAATATGTTCTAGGTCATCTTTTCTTGACCTATTTGTTCTATAAAATATAGAATATAGAATATTTCTCAATGTTCTTCAAAAATATGAACTTTGTTCTTCAAAGGTGAACTATGTTCTTCAAAGGTGAACTATGTTCTTCAAAGGTGAACTATGTTCTTCAAAATGTGAACTTTGTTCTTCAAAGGTGAACTATGTTCTTCAAAGGTGAACTATGTTCTCTAAATTGGAATCAGTCAATCTGCATTTGATCTCCAAGTTCTGTAATAACATTCTGTGGTGTTCAAACCTTTTCCTAAAAGTTTTGTGTTCTCTTGGAACAATGTCGACAAATATTTTCTTTTTAAGATATTAAAAGAATTCTCTGTTCTGATTCAAAAAGGAAACAATTTCTGTTGTTCTAGTGTTCTGGAGGAAGAACATGTCCTCTAATGACCTGTGTTCTTTAGAACATTTTCCTGATGTTCTTACTGGAACAAATTTTGTTCTGGGGTCAAGGGTCAAAATAGAACCTCTATGACCTTTTTAGCTTGTTCTGATAACCTTTTTACCTTTTGTCTTTCTATAAGGTCCTTTCTAATTTTTGTAATTTTTATATTAATTACAACACCTTTAAACCATATAAAAAAAACAATTTATATTTTTATATGTAAAAAAAAACAAAAAAAAAAAAAAACACTTGGCATTTTGCCACACTAAAAAAACGAAATATTTGGAATTTCTACTTTTTCTGATCGAGGGTCATTTCTCATTTCTCGATTTTGTTTTTACTATTTTCAAAAAAAAAAAACTTTTTACTATATATACTCGATTCGTACGACATATGTATAGTACATAATTAAAAATTAATAATGGTTAAAATAAATGCATAAAAATTGATTAAAAATAAAATATGCATAAAAAAAAACAAAACAAAACAACTCAAAACAACACAAAACAACACGACAATAATATATATATTGTGTAGATATGTTTGTGAATGTGTTGTGGCGGAAAGAGCAAGAATTGAAAGCTTTGCAAACGTATTTCTCAGTCAATGGGACAAGTTTTATCGGTCAATGATACACTCAATGTCAATGTCTTTCCCAATGCTGTTTTTGTTTCTTCCGCATTTAGCTTATTCCCCTCTTCCCCATTTTACTCCCACAATTTCTCATTCAAGTCTTTAGTGAGTGAATGAGTATACTATATTTTACGATATCCACTATTTTGCTGACGTTTTTGAAATTGAACTCATTCAACTATAAAAGTAAATAGAGCCTTCCTACACACACAGTTTTCTTATTCTCCCCTCTTATGAGATACTGTTTATATTCGAGATTTTCCTAATTTTTAACTAACTCTAATTACTTTAATTTTGGTAATTAAGGAAAACGGTTTTTACAGAAGTGATTCTCTAACTTTATTCTACCCTTTAGTAAAATAAAAAAAAATTAATTAAGTTTTAATTAAATTAATTAATTTAAAAGTGTTGATTACATTTTTTCTATGTTTTCTTAAAAAATCTTCCTTCGTCGGAACAAAACAAAAAAAAATGCAATCAAACAATTCTTTTATATTATTTTTTATGATAGTTTTGCTTTTTAATTAAAAAAAAACAAACAACAAAAAAAACAATAATAAAATAATTTTTAACAACTGTGATAAATTGGTTCACACTTCTTTGTGAAAAATTTAACTTCTATTTTTTCTATTTTTTATTTTTTATATATAAACATAAAAAAAAATATATACTAAAATTTTTAGTCTATTTAGTAATAAAAAGTAGCCTTTTTCTGAACGGCTTTTTATGTTGAATTTTTTTCTTTCAACTTTATGATGTGATACAGCTTTTTCTTTAGCTGTATTTTTTGTTTGGGGGCATTAACATATATGCCGACTAATGTAATAAAACACCTTTTATGTGTTTTCTTATCGAAGTTATGGTACAAGACGTCTATTAATATATTGATACCTCGCGACATTAGTATAAAAATACCGCTTGTACATAACTTCCTATTCTAATTTTAACTTTTATGTAAGTGTATTATTTTGTATATAAAAACAAATACATTTCTCTTAGTATGTACGTACTGTACCTTAAACTTCTAGGGATTCTGGTGGATACTCAGCGAGTTTTTTCCTCCACTGATACAAAGGTTCGTCTGTTGAATGGATTGTCCGGCCTTATCAGGAGATTCCGTGTTTTGGGTTCGTCTAGGAATCGAATCCTCCTCGTCCTTACGACCTTTTGTCTTTGTAGCCGTACCAAAGCCTTTACTCGGTGCTACGTGTAGACGGTAGTGACCACTACAACCAAACCAGTCTTGTAGTCGATAACATACCCTTACTCGGTGCTACGTGTAGACGATAAAATGGAAGGATTACGACCTCAAAAATCCTAAGCAACGAAGCCAATCTCGCCGGGCTGGCCTTCCGTCAACATCCGGCGATTTTGTGGGTGTTTTAAAACGCTGTCTTTTCCAAATTTTATTTCCATTCAAATAGGCACGAAAGATAATTACGAAAGGTAATTACAAAAACCTGTTTAAATAAAGATAAGAACAAAAATATTATAGCATTTAAACATAAATAATTTTCTAGATAAAAATTAGTAACATATTATATAATTACGGAAAGTAATTTACTTTAGACAATGAAAATTCAATAATATTTTCATGAAACTTACAGTAATAATATATTAAGAAAAATGTTTATATATATAAATATTTTTCATGATAAAAATTATATTATATCAAATTATTACATAAAATTATATAAAATTATATTATAAAAATTATAAAATAATAAAATAATTATATAAAAATTATATTACATTTTTTAATTATAATTATTTATAAAAAACACTAAGAAACAGGGAGAATAGGTAAAACTTTTATAATACAATTTATTATT
The DNA here is from genome assembly GCA_015478945.1 of Trachelipus rathkii. NCBI lineage: Eukaryota > Metazoa > Arthropoda > Malacostraca > Isopoda > Trachelipodidae > Trachelipus > Trachelipus rathkii. Next base: position 48,065 of record JABUQX010029514.1, on the reverse strand, counting down.
ATTATTATTATTACTATTATTATTATTATTATTATTATAAATTATCATTAATTAAAAATTACTATAACAATTTTTAATTATAAATATTATAGTAATTAAATTTTATCAACCTTTGTTTCTATCCACCAGTATTCCCTAATATAGCCGTGAATTACATTTTGGCTATAATTTTTTACTTTCCTGTTATTATTTAAATTATATAAAAAAAAATAAAGAAAAATTAAATATAATATATATTGATATATAACTATATATATATATAATTTTCATTATACATATATTTATATATATTCAATGTATATTAATAAATGTATTATTTTTTATTTATAAGGATATGATTCCCCATTATTTTAAAAAGACACTTTCTATCTAAATTTTAGTTGGGACTCTGTTTTATTCAACCCTCTCTGATCTAATCTAATATTGAACTGCTAATTGATTTCCTAAGTTTAAGAACTTGCTATCTCAAAGTCTTTGTCCCCACTAGTCACGATCTAAGATGGTCATGCTCTTATAAAACATCTTAATACCTCCATCTCCCAACTCTTCCCTCCAGCTCTCTCTG
>JABUQX010029514.1:42500-45000 GCA_015478945.1 Trachelipus rathkii | reverse complement strand
GTGACTGTTAGTGTCAAATGACAGTTACAATGAATTAAGAGAATCTAGTTTATATTGTACTTTAAAATATCATATAATAAATTTACATTCTCTTTGACATTTGAAACCAGAAGCTTTGTATTGATTTATTTTATATATGTAGTATATATATATATATATATATATATATATATATATATATATATATATATATATATAACATATACATATATACTCATAACTATATATATCTGCCTCTCATACTATATGTAGAGAGAGAGAGAGAGAGAGACCAGTGAGCGCGTGTTCCCAAGGAATTATCAGCCAACACAGTAATGGTAATAAAATATCTGTTATAATAATATATATATATATATTAACTTAATAACATATATATATATGTATATATATATATATATATATATATATATATATATAATATATAATAATAATATATATATAATAATATGTAATAAATATAATATATATATATATGAAATACATCATAATATATATAATATCATATATATATATATAATATATAATAATAATAATATCTTTCTTTCTCTCTTAACTGCTAAATTCTTTTATCTCCTTTCTTATATATATATATGTATAATAATAATAATAATAATAATATATATATATATATATTTATATATAATAATAATAATATATATATATAACTCAATATCTTATAATATATATACCTTATATATATATCATATATATATATGTATCATATAATATGCAAAAATATATATCTATCTTTTATATAAACGGTATATAGACTTAAGACGTCAATAGTAATAAATAGCTTTATACGATCAATTAATTTTTTTTAATAACATTTTTATTATATTTAATTTGGTTTATACTTAACATAGACTGAAAGAGGGCCAAGTTTGGTTGAAATATTCTGCTAATATTTACTCAATAAATTTCTCTTGATAATTATTAAATTTACAACCCCTTATTAAAAAGAAATTATTGATTTTCTTTATTTATATAAGGTTTCATAAAATAATCTTTTTAATAGACATACAAAACTCTTCACCATATATATATATATAGTAATATATGTATGTAATATATATATTACATATACCGTAATAACCTTGTAGCAATAACCTTAATATATATATAATATAACATATATATATATATATGAGAAGAGAGAAGGGCAGGCGATAATAGTCTGACTCAGTCATAATCAACAAATAAATAGAAGAAGGATGCTGTACTAAAATGAAATTATATACTTTCCTGCTGAATTACTTTTTTAATGTAGTCATTAAAAATTAGCTTCTTCCTAAAGCACGTTTTCCAACCTCTTAATATTCGAAATATATATTAAAAACATATTTTACTTAAAGATTTTACTTAGAATTTTCAAATTTAATTTAGAAAAGTAAAATACATATCGTATATTAAATCAAATCTCGAAGAGAAGCTTTTGAAGATTTTTACCTTATCAGCGTCCGCCGTTCCTACGGCTGTGGTGTCCCTTAGTGTGGAGAATTATGCTTTTCATATTGAATGAAATCGAAGTAAAATAATAAATCAACCAAATATATGGTGTAAATAATTTTATGCTATAAGATTACATAAATTTCAAATAAATATTCAAATTTAAATAATATTTCTATCAATCAAATATAATTAAGTGAATAATAGTTTTTTAAAAAATAACATCTGGAAACTATCTTGTGAGCGAAGTGCCAATTTTTTGTCAACAATTTCAAAATTTAAGAGCCACATTTTATTTCCAGCTTAGCATTGATATCTATTGAGAAAACCTTCTTAAAGAAATAAAAACCAGTACATTCTACCAACAAGTATTAAATTTATTTAATCAAGAAAATAGAATAGAATTAACATATAAATGACATAAATGACTTGGTGAGAATCCTGTTTTGAATCGGAGGAGACTTGCGCATCTGCTGAAAAGGTAGGGATCGTAATCGCCGAGGAAATGAGCAGGTTCACTCCATCTTCATCTAAATCTTTTTCTCCTCAAAATCAAGGGACCGAGGGCACTTATTTTCATGCCTTTCTGGATAGAGACAGTGCATTTCGGGAATGGAAAAACTCTCGTTCTCCTATCACTCTTGCAAATCTTTATTCAGCTCAGAATCGTTGCAGGGATGTTAATCTACAGCTAAGTTTGCTTTCACCAAGAGGATGTGCGCTAACCTCCTTGGTTCTCCTACTTGGTTAAAATTTCTCTCCTCTTTGCCAAAAACCTTTCTAATAGCTTCTGTAAATCTGCCTTTCCTTCTCTTATTCGCTCTGATGGAACTGTAGCTAATTCTCCTTCTGAAAAGGCTAATCTCTTCTGCCATCTTTTTTTCATCTAATTTTACTCTGGACGATTCTGATATTTCTCCTCCTTCTACTTATTCTTCTTTCAGGTTTCCCATGGCTCCGGCTGTGATTACATAACGATCAGGTGCATTAGATCCTGAGATCTATTAACGTCCTTCCCATGTTTTGAGGGAGTGTGCCTTTGAGGTAACGC
>JABUQX010029514.1:27500-37500 GCA_015478945.1 Trachelipus rathkii | reverse complement strand
GACGTATAAATCGGTCTTCCACGGGTGTCGTGGCCCTGGGCCTACCTTTTCGTCTCCGGCGATGATGTGTCAGGGTTTCCTGGTACCGTTGGGCAACCCGTGCAATCAGTGTAAATGCTACACCGAACCGTCGACCAAGTGCCCGGTACCCGTGTCCGGCGTGGAGTGTTATCTGCACGCACTGATCTCTTGACAGTTGACACTATCACTCTACATGTTTTATCAGGTCGCTTCGTACGTGGAATGATCTTCACTCGATTATACCCCAGCCCTGTAGCTTCGCCACCTATAGGGAAACCTAGTTACGTGAGTAGTAAGTCTCCACCTTCCGCGGCAACCTATTTCGCTAGGAATGAATAGAGATATTTGCTTTCAAACTTGGTATATGGTCATTGTGGGTGATAAACTGATCACAGACGAGTTTTGGTGACCGTAGGTCACCCCTAAAGGGGGGCTGCCCCCGAGAGCGTAGCCGCTACGCCCTCGTTTATACCCTTTTGGCTTTCCAAATCCGAGATTGAGTTAAGCCTAACGGCTAATCATCGAACCAGGTGTTCGATGCGTGAGAGAAGAGCGCGCGCGCCGATGCGCATGCACATACACATACACATACATTATTATTATTATTTTTATTACGTCGAAGAAATTGAGATCACGGGATCTCAATTTCGAGCTCGTTCTAAACTCAAGCCCTCAGATTCCATCTCAGCCTGCCACCATGCCGCACCACCGCCCGTGCCGTAGCGCATGATTCCGCCTCAGCTTCTGAAGTTTTATTATTATTATTATTATTTTTATTATTATTATTATTATTATTATTATTATTATTATTATTATTATTATTATTATTATTATTATTATTATTATTTATTATTATTATTATTATTTTTGTTTTTATTTACGCCGCGGTTTCTTCTTCGCATCCGGTTCCGAGTTCGCTATATATTTACATGGGTTAGAGTTATCTTATTGGGTTAAAATTTGGAGGGGTGTTAGATGGGGAGGTAACCTCACTGTAGACGATATTACGTCCCCGTGGGTCCCTGAAGGGGGACCCCACCCAAAATCGAAGTGTTCGTAATTAGCTGAAATTTGGTGAGAGGGTTCAGGTTGTTCTAGAGAAATACTTGATAGAGAATCTGAGGGGTTTGGCTCCGGCACGGAGTACTCGGTGGAGCTACTGCGAATGCCGAGTTGGCAAAGCAGTCGTATAACAACAATGTTGGTGTGTTTATATAGGTTATCGAGGTCGTAGGGTCGAATATGATGGTTATAAGTCCGTTTAGGGTGCCTAGGACCCCCATTAGGGGATCCCGACTGAAAAAAAAAAAGCACAAGAGAGCAAAAAAAAAAAAGGAGGAGAAGAAAGAAGGATGAAAAGATGGTAAGGGAAAGAATGGAGAAAATTATTTTAGAGGGTAGGGGTTAAATATGGCTGCCTTGCGGTGTTTGACCGTGCGGTGCCAGGAGTTAATCCAAAAATATTTGTGTAATGATACAATATTGATGTCTTTTTATATGTTATTGGATCTGTATATGATTCCGAAAATAATGGTTTCAGAACCATCAAAGAAAAAATAATAAATAAAATAAGCCAAATAAATAAATAAATAAATTTTCCATTCTTTATGTTTTATAACTCCAAATTTTGTTTTGTAGTCTAAAAGGCATTAAATCAGTAAATCAAACTACTCACATCCACCCACCCTTCACATTCCAGTTCCAGGTCTTATTCGATCTATTGATCTATTAGTCTATTGATCTATTGATCTGCCGATGCCAGCCCATTTGATCTAGCCAGTGTGATCAGCCCCAGGTCTATTGATATTGATTAGGTCAGGTACATAAAATTGTCATGTTTTTACATACTTACAAATAATGATAGTGATAAAGCACACCATCACCCACCACTCTGACCAGTTTGCAGTCTGTTCGTCTATTGATGCAGATACTATTGATCTATTAGTCTTACATTGATACATGATCTCTCTTGGGGTGGGTGTTTTCTTAAATTGTCAAGTTTTTACATACCTAATCAGTGATAGTAAATCGACACAGAAATACACTCCCCACCTCTGGTGACCGATTGGCGATCTATTGATGCCGTGATCTATTGATCTGTTGATCATTCAGTCAGGTCTTTCATTTACTAGTATCATGTTGCCTAATCAGTAAATCAAATCAAACATCACTGCCTCACAAACTGGTTAGATCTCAACGATCTGTGACCCTGATCTGTGATCGTGGTTAATTGGTTGCTAATTACAACCGTTATGCCCCCTAAATCGTGATCAGTGATCATAACCATAACTATCACGACAGTTGTCATTGATCTGTACGATTATATTGATCTAAATAGATCTAATGATGTTGAATTATTGATCTGTGATCACCAGCCCAATAGTTAAGTCAGTACCTTTCAAATTGTAACGTTCACTAATCGATAAATCTGATAAGTCCCAGAAACCATAATACTCATATATAATTTGTCTTGATCTAGTGATCTGTGATCGATAGGAGATTCTGTGTGCATTCAAACCATCATTTTGGATAAACATAACAATAAAATCAGGTTCTCTTTATACAAAGATCAATCAACATATGTTGGGCATGTTTCAGGTTTCTCACAGTAATAACTTAGCACCATCAAGACATGAAATATTACACGGCATTCAAACCACAGACGCCATGCGAAAGTTCCCATATAACGGTAAATGAAATTCTTTGCTAGCATACAAGGACGCCGCTTCGTCCACGCATCAGGCATATCTCTTGTAGCGATGATAATTATATTAACATGTTAATATTTACTAAAATTTATCCCAACATTGGTTGGTACTATGCTGATCAGCTTGATATATATAACGTAATAAAAGGTTTCCACATCAAATAAAATAACATGAGCTAGCAACACCAGGAACCAAAAAAATAATATTTTTAAAGACAAAATACAACACAACTTACACGCTGGATGAACTATTAAAGTGCAAGAGTTCCAAAACGCGCCGAAGCGAAAGAGTAACTAACTTGCTGCGTACGACAGTAACTATTCTTTTCCATGAGGATATCTCTACCATATTAATGTTAACCTGACACAGTAACAATTAGCAAAAATTTATCACAACATTGGTTAATTATCATGCTGATCAGCGAATATACTCTAACATACAACAAAGGTTCCACATCAATAAAAACTAACATAGCGTAACAAGACCTTAACATAGCAATATTTAACAAAATTTAACATAACCGTACCTAACCATCATAATATAATAGGTAAAGACAAACAACGTAAAGTTTTACCTCCTGTAAGCAAACTATGAACATAACATATAACTTACACAACAACCCTGACGAATAAGCAGCTATCGTAACGACTTGGTCAATAGAAGCAGACTTACGAGGGGAGAGTAAAACAAGTTTTCATTTTATAACATATAATTTTCATTGAAAACAGCGTTATATAAATACATTAAAACATATAAATACATAAAAAACATGTTTATTTTAAATATATTAATTCATCTAATCAGAGAACATTTGGATTAAGCTGGGTAAGTTCCACATATCTTATATAAAATTCCAGCACCTTTGAAAGGATGTAACTATAAATGCCTTCAGCAGCACTAAACCATTTTTCAGCATATTTTGATTCAGCGGCACTCATTCTCTCATACAAAAGAGAAGTAAATTCATCCAAGCTGATAGTTATTACAGCATTCCTGTATACAGTATTATACGGGAAGCCACATGTTTGGTGTAGTATCATGAATTTTCATGTGCCTAAAGTATTAAGTCTCGATGTCGTAACATCGTTAGATACGATGTTAATTCGTTTTATTTTAAGCAATGCTGTAATATTTTCAGATGTTCCGAACTATGAGAACTATACACATTGTGTCTGAAGGTCACACAATCGATGGGTTCAGTAGTTTCGTACATCAAGGGTTTTAATATCGTCACACGACGAGAACACAACGTCTATTCTATTAGAACCTCTCACGTTATCTTTCCAGTTAGTATTTCACTGCTAGTCGATATACCAGATGACACCACATTTTTCTATCCATCCCTGCTTAATATTTGATAATCTTTGATGAACTCTTCGGCACAGGCGAATAAGGTCCCATTTGAACCTCTAGGATGGAATGACAATGTAATCAGGCCATCCATCCGGTTGTTTGATGCATCCTCAAATGACATCGTTGGGAATAACGAAGCTCCTGTGAAAATGCTGAACAACAGGGTTTGAGATGCGAGGAGATGAAATCGTACCAACACAGCGAAAAATGTCCTACTGACGAAAATCGTATGCGTTAACAACCCTTAAATGTAATGAGATTCTTTATTTCAACCAATCAGAAAGTAAAACAAGAATACGACGGTACGAACGAACCATATCAACTCAAAGGGGTATATATTCTCGTGAACTAACAACAACAATACAACAATAAACAACAACAACAACAACAACAACAACAACGAACAATTAACAATAACAACAACAACAGCAACAAGCAAACAACAGAAGCAACAGCAACAGCAGCAATAGCAAGCAGCCAACAACAACACCAACAACAACAATAACGCAGTACAAAAATAAGTTCTTATTTACTAATCAACGAATATGTGCTAACGTAACAGTGTTTTCACCATAAAAAGCTATATAGCATGACCAGGAACTAAAGAATATATTGGCACAATGGCAAAACCTGACACATACGCACGAATAAACTATTAACATTAACAAACTCCGCGCTTAACAACAGTAAACTACATAACACTTCATGCAAAACGTAACCTATTCACCTTTTTTCAAGCATATCTCTATATCAGTATTGATTTTACGTGCATCGTAATATTAACAAAAATTTAGCATAACCATGTCTAAACATCATACTGAAACAACAAATATATTGCTAATGTAACAAATTTTTTTTACATCAACTTCGTAATGTTTTAACAAAAAATTCATCCTAACCTCGTCTAAATATCATAATCCCTGACCGAATAATTGCAAACATAACGGTTTTAACCAAACATAACATAAAAATAAAAAAATTTTTATCCTGACATAACATTAAAATAGTTCTTTGAATAAATATCACAGTAAAGCGTAATAGTTTACTTATTTTAAAGCAGTAAATCAGTAAAATCAGTAAATCAAACCACATTCTGCAGTCCCCTACCCATCCACCCGTCTATGATCTTATCGACCTATTGATTCAGGGCATATTTCGAGTATCAATTTGGATCAGCAACAGGTAAAGACGTATTTTCTAACAACAAAATCCCTTCACAAAGTGACCAATCTATCCAAAGATACCAGCATCTCGAACTATGAATTGACACTATCTTCATCAAAGTGTCACACGTCTCGAGTATAATAACATCATTTGAACTATGAATAAGCAATAGACATTAGCAAAATTCTCGGGCAAACCTGACATTACTCAACAAAGCTTACCTTGACTCACGTTTCTAACACATCGTAGTCAGATGGCTTGTTGGCTATCCTTTACAGAAACTCATTATTTCTATACCAAATCAATTTAAAATTTTCTAACTCTGTCATACGTAATATTTAACATGCAATACTAACTTACAAAATAAGCGGTTTCATTATTAACCAAGGTATCTAAGCAACTTCACCTCGAGAGAAAACCCAGGGGATGCGCCCCTTGAGAGGTGTAGTCTTGAGAGGATCACCAAGGGGTGTGGCAGGCATGCCCTCGAAGAAGGAGGGTAGGCCTCAGCCCACTGAGGCTGGCCCAAAGCGCTGCCCCTTCGGGGGTGATCACCCTCTCAAGATTCACGATGAAGAGGATCACTGAAGGTGTAAACCGGGAAGCTTTGGGCCTCAGCGAGGCTGAGGCCTCTTCGGAGGTATGCTGCCGCCCCCTTCGGGGTGATCCCCCTCTCCAGTTCACCGCACCAAGGGGCGCATCCCCCTCTCAGAAGTGTTGCTGCGTCTCTTGTTCTCGGCGATCCCATGTTAAGCCTATTACTATGACGAAAAATTGCTTTGCTGACTGGCCAGAGAAAATGATGAGTTTGTAGATAACCTGTGTTTTATTTGATGTCTAGGTGGACTTTGGGTGTAATGTCGGGACTAGTTTATTCGCCTAGTTCAAATGATATTACTCACTGGACGTGTGTTGCCATTCAGAGTGTCGACTACTGGGGCCCAGTTGCAGTGCTGCTGATGGGTCTGTGGGTAGTGCGTGCTGTTGCTGGTGATCAAGCGTGCCCACAGGCCTGTCGATCGGTAGGTGGATGGAGTGAGAGACTGGAGATGGTGGTTTGTTGCTGTTTGCGATTTACTGCCCAAACTCGGTAGGCTAACCCGAAAGAGGCACATAATATCTCGGGATAAGAACACGACATGTTGTCGCTGGTTGCGCCACTGGTGTTTACTGTGTCGTTTGGAGACCCATGATATTTGGTGAGACACTGATGGGCCCACGTTAAATATTACGAAGTTGATAATAACTGTTGCATTAACTGTACTATTGTTGTCGGCGAATTGCAGTACATTACAGCCCACGTGTTGGCTGGCAAAGAGTAACTGTGCTTATATTGGGGTAATAACTAGCAGCGAAACAAATTACATCAGAAGTAATTGCTCTGGACCTTTTGTTAAGCGCGGGAACATAATAGTTTATTCGTGCGTAGGCGTGTCCTTTTACCATTGGCGCTGTAGTTCTGATAAACCTGTTGCTTTTATTAATGGCTACTGTTACGACCCAACACCTTCGTTATGCAAGGAAACTGACCACGGCTGCTATATTATTATTATTGTTGTTGTTGTTGTTGTTGTTGTTGAGTATTGTTGTTGTTGTTTGACGTTGTTATTGTTGATATTGATGACGACCATTGTTGTTGTTGTTGTTAACATTATTAACCGTATTGTATATGATTTGTTGTTATTTATTGTTATTGTTTGTCTAACGAGAATATACCCTTTAGTTTGATATGGATTTCGTTCGTACGTCGTATTGTTTACTCTTCTGATGATTGGCAAATCTCATTGTAGGTTATTTACACATACGATTCCCCTCCGTCAGTAAATTTTCCTTTGTGCTATTACGATATTTCACCATCTATGTTGATATTCACGAGGGAAGCTTTCTTATTCCCAACGATATGATCATTGGATGGATGCCGATAACGTGTAATTCCATGGAGGTAAATAATAAAATTGCTATTATTGTGTGAAAGAGTTCATCAACAGCTGCTGCGCGGCGTTGGAAGGATGATAAATGGCGCCATCGTCGGCGGCTCGACAGCGTGAAATCTAACGGAAGACTGGCATTAATTAAACAGACGTTAACGATTCTCGTCGTGTGATACGATATTAAAACCCTTGATGTACGCAACCTTATCGACGTGACTTTCAGATGCTACATGTATACCATAATTTCACAGTTCAGGTATGCAATGTTTCCACAGCATTGCTAAACAAAGGCAATTAACTATCACATCTGCTTTATTGACTGCTGCACGAGGACTTGGCACATGGTGTAATCTATGATATTGCCGCCTGTCGGTTTCGTACCATGTCTGCAGGTGTGCTGCATCAGCTTTGGATGGCACTGCTGTGCAGAGGCGGTGCTACCGATCAACTGCGCTGGACAGTGCTGGCAGCCTGAACACATCAGGGTGTTAATTTAGAAATATACCTTACCCAACAGTATTAGATGGAACCAATATATTTAAAATGTACTATTTTTACTTAGCTATTCTTATAATTTTTCATCTTGTTGCTACTAACATTTCAATGAAGAGCCATGTTACTAAAAATGGCTGTACTTCCTCGTAAGTTCGCTTTAAATGTATTTAAGTTTGTTAATGACCAACTGCTGGTTGTTGTGTGTTAAGTATGTTATGTTCATGTTCACTCAGTTTAATGGTTTGGCTTTGCAGGGTAAGACTTACGTGCTATCTTTACCATTGCCATATTGGTTAAATTTTTACGCTGCTCTACAGGTATTTTCTTGGTTCGGAAAACACTGACCTTGTTTCAGTATATTCACCCGATCAATATGATGAGTAACCTATGTTGTGATGATTTTTAGCTGCATCACCACTGTGCCTGTAGGTGGCGTTAGCGCCTTGACAAGTGCGTTTTGCATGCAGTGTTGGGCGTGCACTTTACTGGTGTTAAGCTGGGTTTTTGTTGGCTGTTGGCTGTCGCTCGAGGTGTGTTGGAAGGCTGTCTTTGCGGATACTGCGTCATGTTTATTGGTGTGGAGCTAACCACCAGAGTACTTACTCGTTAAGTCAACGTATGCTGATATTCCCACCGATTAGCTCGCCCACTCCATTAATAAATGCTAGCGACATAATTAGAGATATCGCCGGCAAGAATGTGAGAATGGAGTGCACGTCTTTACTATGTTGGACCACTTACTGTTGTTAGTGAACTGAAGGCGCATCATATGGATCAGATGTGCTGCTAAGTAACATTGTGTGAAAACTTTGTTACATCAGCACTTGCCAGTGATTGATCTTTGTAAAAGAGCTTAATTTTACTGTTGACCCATCAAAAATCGAAATGGGCATGAGAATCAATAGATCGGCTGATCAGCCAGAGATGAGGCTGAAGTGGAAAGTGGTTTGTTACTGATTTACTGATTTAAGTAATAAGCATTACATTACGAGCAAAAAAAGTGACCTTGTCAAAGAGATCAATGTCAATCAATAGATCAATAGATCAATAGATCACAACTGGTCGGGAGGGTGAAGGATGGTGGTTTGATTACTGATTGATTTAGGAAACATGTATAAAAACATTTATTTTAAGTAGTGACCTTATCAACTAAGGTATCAATGATCAATAGATCAATAGATGTAATGATACAACTGGTCGGGAGATGAGATGGATGGTGGTTTGACCCCACTGATTTACTGATTTAGGGCATGTAAACTTATGACAACACAACAAAAGAACTGACCTTATCAACTCGTCAATAGATCAATAGATCAAAAAGATCAATAGTCAATAGTCTGGCTGGTCCCGGGAGGGATGGGTGGATGATATTGGTCACCTGATTTAGGGTATGTAAGAGACATGACAATTACAGTACTTGACCTTATCAATGAATCAATAGATCAATAGATCAATAGTCAATAGATCAACAGATCAATAGATCAATAGATCTGGCTGTCAGAAGAGTGTGGATGTGAGATTTGAACCCACTGGTTTACTGTTTAGTACTACAAAATATGGTGACCACAAGCAAAGTGACCTGCCCGGCATAGATCAATAGTCAATAGATCCAATAGATCAATAGATCATAGATCAATAGATCACAACTGGTCAGAAGAGGGTGGAGTGGATGAGCGGTTTGTTTACGATTTAATGCTGGGCCTATGTAAACGTAATTTTGGAGAGTTATAAACTTATCTAAAGGTTAGCCATAATTTATTTATTCAACTATTTACATTACATTTATTTATTTTTTTCTTTATTTATTTATTTATTTATTTATTTATTTTTCTTGATGGTTCTGAAACCATTATTTTCGAAATCTACAGAATCGATAACATATATAAAATATTAGTATCATTACACCTGAATATTTAATAACTCGGCACCGCACGGAGAGCCAGCACCTATTCGCTTCAGCCTGTGTCCGGATTCCTTTCTCCTTTCCCTGCTATTCATCTTTTTCGGCTTAACACTCACTGCTCACTTATTTTTGCTCTGTGCGCCGGTGGTCCCAATGGTGCTAGGCACGGACGCAACCATCGCGTGACTACCGATAAGTGTCTGCAAACTTGCACCAACACGTGTTGCTACGACTGTTTATTTCGGCACCACTGGCACCGACGGAAAACCTCCTCAATTCTATCAATGTTTCTAGAACTCGGTCGCAGAATTTCGGCCATTCTGACACTGGTACCGAGGGGCAAAGTGGGGTCACGCTTCGGGGACCCTGAAGAACACAACATCGTCTACGGCAGGTTGCTACATCTAACACCTGTTTTAACCCAA
>JABUQX010029514.1:20000-22500 GCA_015478945.1 Trachelipus rathkii | reverse complement strand
ACGGCAGTGCAAAATATAATTTCAGCTTGGGAACGGTTGGGATAGGGGGTGGGGGGTCAAATTTGGAGCATAAGAACCTATTAATATATTTATAAATAAGAGAGTGGGGAAAAAGGTTAGAACTGAAAAAGTTCACCAAAAATTCGAATTCATGATGCATTAGGTTGTAAGTGGACGTTAGGTGGAAGGCTCTAAATAACAAGGTTTTTATGCTATTACATTTAAATGACAAAGTAAAGTTTTAATACTATTGCATTTATATGATAGCGGAATGTGGCTGAAGAAGTTTAGACCCAAGCCAGTGAAAGTTTTCTTTCTAAATATGGACGTGGTAAAATCTGTTGTTGTTTTCTTAATAAGAAAGTCCAAAAAAGGGAGTTAAATTTAAATGTTTCCCTTTAATAAATAAAATCTTTTAACCATTTTATTTTACGTGATAATACTTTATTCTGTGTTGGTCCTGAGGATTTTGTGTTTTTGTCATTGCTTATTTATTTAATGTAATTTAATAATGACATGTTAATGATGATAATTGACACCAAATGAATATGTTTAATTTCTTAACTATAGTTAAATTTTTATTTTTATTTTTATATTTTTTGTTTGTTTCTATTTCATAATTTATCATTTGTAGCCTGATGATGGGAAATGATGTATTCCGAAACGTTGTAATTTTGTCATTAAAGTTTTTCCAATTGCCGCTGTTCTGGGCCTGGTCGTGCGCTTTTTATTCTCAAAATATATATATACACAGAATATAATTGAATATTTATATCAAATGAATTTGTATATATATATATATATATTATATATATATATATATATATATATATATATATATATATATATTATATATATATATATATATATATATTATAGTATATTATATATATATTTCCGCAGGAATTTAAAAATGAATCGAAAATGTATAAATAATACCAATAGGTTTTGTTTTATATGTGGGCAAGTAATATTGCCTGGACAGCAATCCAAAATAACGTCATTTGTGAAAGCAAGCTACCATGCTTATTTTAAAATGAAATTAGGTGATCAAGATAAGAAATTTGCTCCACATTTCTGTTGCAAGACATGTGTTGAAAATCTAAGAAGATGGAGTAAAGGCAAAATTAATTCACTACCTTTTGGTATACCGATGCAGTGGCGAGAAGGAACTGATCATGTGACAGATTGTTATTTTTGCCTCACTGACTTAGTTGGTAAGAATTTTATTACATATGTTATTTTACTAATTTTTTAATCATTTAATATATAGATCACATGAGTACGTCTCACTGCATGAGTTTTAATGTTTAGTAATTTCATTCAAGGAGTGAACAGAAAAAACAAGCATCATGTTGTTTATCCTGATCTTCCTTCTGCCAGACGCCCAGTTCCTCATGGCCCAGAGGTACCCATACCTGAACGACCTGTTAATCTGGATAATTTTGAAGAGAACGATCAGGAATTTGAAGAAATAGACACGTCTTCATCATATATCGCTTCAAATTCAGAATTAGAACAGTCTAATCCTTTAAATCAAGCATAACTGAACAACTTGACCAGAGATTTGGGTCTATCAAAAGAGTCAGCCCAGGTACTTGGTTCAAGACTTGCTGAAAATAAGTTACTGGCTCCAGGGACAACATATTACTGGTACCGTAGCAGAGAGGAAGAGTTTCGAAAATTTTTCGCCGTTCACGAAAATACTATGCTTGTATATTGCAAAAATATCAGTGGATTAATAGAAGCTTTAGGGTTGCCCTATAAACCAGAAGAATGGAGACTTTTTATTGACTCTTCAACAAGAAATAAAGCAGCATCTGTTCCAGTTGCACACTCTGTTCAATTAAAGGAGAACTACGAAACCATGAAGAGTTTACTGGATGCTCTCAAGTACAATCTTCATGAATGGAAGATATGTGGAGATCTAAAGGTAAGAAATACATTAGTGATTTTTATTGGAAAGAAAATAATTTTTCAGTAGAACAATTTATAGTTGCTTAATTTAGATATACTCACCTTACTTATATGTTATTCTAAATTTGTAATACGTTGCACTTAAAAGACAAAAAGAGTAATATAGTATTTAGTACAGATTTCACATTTACATTAAATTTGTTACATTCCTGGAGATTTTATATTAATAAATATTTTCTTTTTATTTCAGGTTGTATCTTTAATACTTGGAATGCAAGGCGGCTACACGAAATATCCCTGCTTCCTCTGTATATGGGATTGCAGAGCCGATGAACAGCACTATAGCCGACAAGAATGGCCATCTCGAAAGTCCTTTGTTCCTGGTTCTCATAATGTCATATATAAACCTATCGTCAACCGTAATAAAATTTTACTTCCACCACTTCATATAAAATTGGGATTAATGAGAAGTTTTATAAGGGCATTAAAGAAAGACAGTCAAGCATTTCTTTTTTTTTGGCAAGAAAATTTCCACAGGTTAGTGATGCCAAATTAACTGCTGGAATATTTGATGATCCTCAAA
>JABUQX010029514.1:0-17500 GCA_015478945.1 Trachelipus rathkii | reverse complement strand
GGGTATTTCCTTTGGAGCTAATCTCCTCATCTCACGACCAGGGAATTCAGCCATTAAAGATCACACTGATCTTACTAGGCATCCTATATCTCTTCAGAACTTCTTCATTCTTCAAAATGCTTCTACAGATAAAGAACTTCAAATTTTGGAATCTTTATGTATAGAAAAACTTAAACCTAAATTTGACCTCCACAAGACTTCTTTGGCACTCCTGATTGCCTAAACTATATTCTTTTCTCTTTCTGTTCCTTCATTTTCTTTTATTAATGTCTTGTCTCTTTATTTATTTGTTCTCTTTTATTTCTTACGTTTTGATATAATAAACTTATTAGTGATTTTGAAAATTTTACACTTTACACAATCTTTTTTAATCCTTTTTTTTATATTTTTTTATACTTTTATATCTAAATAATAATATTTTTAGCCAAGTTGATTAAGTGTTTGTATATTGTTATTTGCTTAGATTTATTTTATAATAGGTATTGAAGATGAGCTGGTGTAACCAATAGGAACCGCTTGTAATAGAATCATTTAATATTTTCTTTCCTTTTAGTTTTTTAGTAAAGACCGGTTTCCTAGGAACTCTCCATATATATATATATATATATATATATATATTTATATATATATTATAATATATATATATATATATATATATATATATATATATTATATATATATATATATATATATATATATATATATATATATATATATATATATATAATTATATATATATTAGGGTGATGACTTTTATACAACCTCGTTTCCCTGTATCATAATTTGATGAGCTTTCATTAAAGATTAGATAAAATCTTACTTTCAAGGTGATTTGATAAAAAAAACTCACGCACAAAATGATTTAAAAGTCAATGTATCAGATAAAAAATTGAACACAAGCTTTAGAGTCACATATATACAACATTATATAGGGTCATCAAACACACAAGGAAGTCAATTATTCACGATAATGTCATTGGACAGGATGAATCTCAGTGGGAGGTTGTCCTTGTTGCGGCAGGAGTCGTGCAAGTCTTGCATAACTTTGATCGCACGCTCACAGCACTGGTTGCTTCGGGCAATGTTGATTGGAGATTCATCTGTTTTCCAGTGGGTTTTCAAGCATTTGAGACCTGTTGGGTAGTCATTCAGAGCTGCAGATAGTTCATCAAAATCTTCAGCGCGGAACAATTGACTGCTGAACCAATGGTCCGCCCATGAGTAGGAAATGAATGAACAGATTTTACGCAGCCTGTTCCGGGTTTCAGGCATCAGAATAAACGCAAGAAGGGCTAGAATGGCACGAGAGTTCCAGCGTGCATTGCTGATGTTTGGGATCTGTTGAAACTTCACGAAGGGGATCTCATTCCTCTCAGTGTAGTGATGGAAGACACGAGTGAGGTGGTAGAGAAACTTCATGTCGTCTCTCCAGCCGCCTGTTTCCTTAATCTCAGTTTTACCGTTGCTGAAGGCTGCTTTCAATTTATCATAATTGCTCATCAAATCCTGCACAAAGAAGTACTCGATGTTTGGTGATTTAGTCGACCCATGGAGCTCATCGTCCATGACAACGCGAAGAACGCGATCCAGCACATGGTGCTGGCAACTGATGAACTTGGGTTTGGGGTAACCTTTCTCTTCGAACATTTGCTGCAGCCGAACAACAACGCCTGTCTTCTTGCCGGTATTCACGCTTGTTGTGTCGGCAACAATCATCACAATTGATCCCCACAGGTTGAACTCCTCTAACACATCCCGAAGTCCTTCTGCGATTGTTTGAGCTTTCCCATCTTTCAATTTGAGCGCAGTCAACTTAATTTCTTTTGCTTCATTCTTGAGGACCACTGCCTGATATTCAAAGCCCTCAATGTGTTTGCCGTCAAAGTGTATGCTCCACTTCTCCAGATGAAGCGTGCTCACCAAGTGCTTCTTCACCTGAGCAGCTCTTGTGTAGATAGCCTTGTGGATTGCTGACTGACATGGGGTTGGGATTTCAATGCCCTCACCAGAAAGCTGGTGGCACACCTTTGCTGCTCCGTGGGACGACAGCTTTGAGCTTGTAACAAGGCGTCTTGCAATGCCTGTTGGGTTATGCTTCCTTGTGCTCGTTGATGCTGCATTCTCATCCTCCCAAGGACTGTCTTTGCTGTTGTCGGATGAGTCCGTGCTACTTTCGGAACAATCAGGTGGCGCTGAGCTGGTAATTGTGGACACAGTCGCTTCCATTGCCTTCTTTCGCTTGGATGGGTGGATGGTCTTGGCACTAGCAGGTTTGCCAGTGGAATAACCAACCTGGCCCTTGCTCTCAATTTGCAGTTTGTAGAGGTTCTCATCCTCTTTGCACATCCATTCGCCTTTCACCTTGGTCACGTCAAACAGTTCATTCAATGCATCAAAGTTTTGTTTTTTTTCTGCAGCACTCATAGTCTTTCAGAAGTTTTGCTAGTTTTGCACAAATGGCTTGATCAGATACATGCGGGAAGTTCAATGTTTTGCTCCATAAGGCTTTAAGCTCCACAGCAATTAGACCGATCCTCTCTCTCCGTTCTTTGGCAGTGGATTCAAGAAATTTGAAGCGTCCAATGACGTGGTTTTTCTGAGGCATGCGACTCCGTTCACTCAAGGATGCTTCATAAATTGCCACGTTGCCTCTTCTTGATGGCGCTTGAAACTGGACTAAGTTCTTTGTCCAGGTTTCCTTGTTCTTCTCCATGTTAGAAGAGCTCTTCTTGAACGACATGTTGTCTTCTACTCAGCAACTGAAATAGAAAAGGCCTTAACGTAAATATTAAATACGTAACAAATTAAAGAAACTGTTATTGAGTTTTCATATATTTTATTTAAAAACAAGCAATTCAAAATTATAGAAAATAAAAAAGGCAGACACTAATAAAATATTATATGCACAAATATAATTAGCAAGAGAGTTCAATGTAGCTCACCAAATAATACAAGATCTCTTTATAATAAACTCTGGAGAATGCGCAATACTTATAATAAGGCAATAATAATGTTGACACAAAATTAAGCTAATTAAAACTCAACTACCCGCTTTGAACACCTCGCTTATATACCAGTTTATACCACACTGCGAAACAGCTGAAGAAAATATTAGAACTCTACAGAAGCTTCCCGAGCAATTACGTCACCGTGACGTCACTGTCCGGGCGGACGGCGCACAGCGTTCTATGATATTCTGGAAAATTCTATACAATTCTCTGGTACATAAATTATTGAACAAGTCGGTTTGATGACTTATATTATATATAAATATTGTTAATACAATTATATAATATGCTAAAATGGCCTACATAACATTTCAAAGTGGTTTGTGCGTGACCTTTTTCAATATTTCAATGGAATAAACGTCATTTTAGTCATTAATAGGCAAAAGTTCATCCATTCGTGCTACAGGAAATGATTTTCGAGAAAAAAAATCAAAAGGTCATCACCCTAATATAATATATATATATTAGTATATATATTATATATTATATATATATATATATATATATATATATATATATATATATAAAAAATTATATAATATAAATAATATATATATATATATATATATATATATATATATTATATATATATATATATATATATATATATATATTGTATATTATATATATATATATATATATATATATATATTTATATTATATATATATATATATATATATATATATATATATATAATAATATATATATATAATATATATGTTATATATATATATATATATATATATATATATATATTAATATATATATATAATATAATATATATATATATATATATATAATATATATAAGTATATATATTATATATATATATATATATATATATATATATATATATATATATATATATTATAATATAAAATATATACTATTTAATATTATAGTATATATATATATATATATATATATATATATATATATATACTATAATACTATATACTTATATATATATATATATATAATATATATATATATATATATATTAATATATATAATATTTTGGTGGTCGCAAAAATAGGGGGAAGATATTATTTTCTCTATTTTCGACGGGAAACCCTGAAGAGTTGTCTATTTGTAAAAATTAGATTATCAAACTTTTAGCTCGATCGGATAACGTTAAAAATTGACTCATCAGACCTAAAGTATTAAAATTTAGAATGCTTTATCCTAGGAACGTGTTTTTTTTTAATTTTGTAGAAAATGTTTCTGGTTTTAATTTTCACTTTCACTTTTGAGTACCGGTGCGGTTTCGGACCTGGAAATGACTTTTTCCCCAAAATTGTGAAAATTCTCTTAAGTAGATAATTTTTTTTTTATTTTTTTCTATTATTTTTGCTATTTATGAACTATTTGTCATCAAAGGTTCAAGTAAAAATCTTATTGACATACGAACCATTTATTTATTATAATCAAACCATATTGAATTTAAAACAGTGAACTTAATTATTACCAAAACAATCTTCAGAAATAGCAAGTAGTAACATCAGTATAGGTTTTATGTCTAAATTAAATATTATTTATAAATTAACAATAATATATAAATTGATAATAAAAGGTAGACAAGTCGAATTTCTAGGTAGATTTGTCAGATTGAGTCAGTAGAATCAAGTAGGTGTAGATGTTTCGAGAGGGTAGATTTCCATGTGTCTGGGAATAATTTCCGACATTCAGCAACTACTTGCAAAACATACTGCTTCTGTTCTTCGTCTTTTGTTATGCTCGCATTGGAGTCTTGCATTAATTTGACACCCCTTTCAGCTGTGTCGTTTACAACCCTAAAAGGTTTGATGATTTCTCTGACCTTTGAAGAAATCCAGGTCATCCTTCCAAACATTCGGATCGGAATGTAAGAAATGAGTTGAAATTTTGAATCTTTTTCAGAAGTGCAAAAATAATCGACTTTTTGTTCAAAAAATAATGAATTTCTCTCAAAGCGATTTTGGCTTTAATTATCCTATCGTCTTGTATGTTTTCTTTCTCAAGCTCAATAAGTTTGCTTAGCTTATCATCATCACTGTTTTGCTGAAAAAGACAATAGTTTTGCAGCCATGTTTATTTTGATTTGCTTGTCTAAAGTTTTGTCCAAAAAAAAGAGAAAGCAACATGCACTCTTCTGACTGTATTTTTTCAGTTTTCTCCACTCCTCGTAAGGTTTTTCAAGCTTCGCAATATAATCTCTCAAATGTTTGATATGTATCAACTTTCTACTAAAAAAGCACAACTTCCTGTAATGTTAGCCTTCTAGCATCTCTAGTTTCGAGTTTAACTTGACGATTGTTTTAAAACAAACAGCGTAAAATTTGATCATTGGATGGCATCTTACTGCCAGTTATTTGATGGGACATAATAAGTACAATCAGAAAAATTAATCTTTATGCCTCGAACTTACACCACTTATAGCTGTAGAGGACGACGTCGAAGGTTCTGAATCCATTATTACTTACAGCTTTGAAAATCAAGAAATATAATTTTTAAAAATATATACATTTAAAAAGCTTAAATTAAAGCATTAGCTTGATGAGTTTGAATGCAAAGAATTTAATGATCAATAAAAACATGGTTAAAATGTAATTTTATCACGTTTATAGATAATTTTTAATTTTGTTTTTGAAACGTCAATTTTCCTGGTCCAGTCCTCGAAAAAGTTAAATATCTTCCATTCTGTACGTTTTTCAGACAAGTTGTGGGTGTAAAAATCAAAGCCAGAAATATTCTCTATAAAACTATAAAAAAAACACGTTTCTAGGATAAACCGTTCTAATTTAATAGCGGGTAACCCCAGATTTTTTTTTATAGAAAAATAGCCGTTTTTTAATACTTTACGGCTGATGAGTTAGGTCTTAACCTTACCTGCATATCCGAGCTGAACTTTGGCCAATATAATTTTTTAACCCAATTGCAACTTTTAGAGTTCTTCGCAAAAGAAATTCGTGCTATCGATTTCTTGGGACCACCTAATATATATATATATATATATTAGAATATAATAATAGTAGCGTATAATATATTTATAGTATATAGATATTATTATATTTCAATAGTATGTATGTATACGCCTATATATATATATAAGATATTATATGGTATATATATATAATATAATATATATATAATATATTATTTATATTATATATACTATATATATATTATATATTTATAGTATATATTATATGTGATTGTATATATATATATATTTATCAGTATAATTAATTATATATTTAGATATATATGTATATATTATTTAATATTAATATATTTAATATATATATATATTATATATAGTATATTATTATATATATATATATATAATATCGTATCACTGTATGATATGTTAAGCTATGCTCGCTTATATTTATGTATGTTGGTATAATCCTAGGGTAGCTTTAGTGTTAAATATGACAAGGTGCGACTTACATTGAACTATATACACTTACGGTTCACTTTAATAATATAACATCTAAGTTATTAATCGTGATATTGACAGCTAAGCGCTTTGCGAAACATTGCGTTTGTAGCCGCTTTCTTAGTAATAAGTACTTTATCACTTGTAGATCAAAGAACAAAATTTTGTGAAATGTTTAATTTAATTAAAGTTGGTTTTTAATGTAGTCATTTTCAGTAATAGTATCCCGTTAATGAGCACCAGGTAATTATACCAAAACATATATACACAGTGTATCACATCACACACACACATATTGAACAACCCACTTATTGCGATTTTCTTTAGTATACTGGTCGTTCGCATATATATATTTATGATTATTCGTATAGTGTGTATATTATATAATATTTTATCTATCTATAGTTATATATATATAATATATGTATATATATTATATATATAGTATATAATATATTATATCAATAATATATATAGTATAATATATATTATTGGTTGCTGTGGGTGTGTTGTCTCGTTGCGCGCCGCGCCGCGAGTATTGTCATTCCCTGTTTCTTCTCTTTTGATAATAGTTTATGTCCTGTAATATCTCCGAAATTAGCTATATATGGATATATTATATTATAATATATATATATTAAATATATATATATATGATAATAGGCTATATATATATATAGTTAGTATATATATATATATGAGTATATATTTAGTAATAATTACTATAGCTATATTATAGTATTAGTATAATGATATATATTAAATACTTGAATTCTTCTCCTAAATCATTTTCTTTATCCAACGTTTTCTTAAAAGTTATTCCGTGATTAACTTTAAATATTTAAATTAACATCTAAATTCAATACACAAGTCTCCGCCAATCGATATGGGCCTTGAACGTTGCCTGCCATTTAATGATTTAAAAGCGTTATTAGTAATAGCGGTTATCACTTACCTTTTTTTCGCTAGTAATTTTTGCATGAATTCTTTTACATTTATTATGTAGATAATTTCACCTATTGATCCAACTTCGCTAATATAGGTTTAAATAATTTACGTAACATTTAAAATTTGCGAAATATATTGTCGTTCTACAATGTTTAACTTCGGCTGAGCACGAAGTATCGACGAGTTGCAGGAGTCGCCTCTTGATATTATATTATATATAATATTATATTATTTTCATCTTTGTTACTATATATGTATATATATATATATATAATCTATATATTATATTTAGTTTTATAGTTTATAGTATTATATATTTGTATATTGATTTTATATTATATTATTATTATATTATATATATATATATATTATAGTATATTGATTATATCAGTTAGTTATATATATATGTGACCTTCCTCATACACGTAAACGTCTTCAGTCAGGGTCTATTAAATTCCTATTAAGAGTTGTTTCATATTGGCCGGCATTTAACTGATGATTCACTTGAGACTGAATGAATTTGACATAGATTCCTGCGATATTAAATGGACTGTATTCAATCTGAAATCTAAATAATTAGGTTATGTATCAGATGATTTCGGAAGTTTGATGAGTCTCGAGATTGTAGTAATGGCCTATTCAAGTGACCAACTTTGGGGAATGCTGGCAGTCGCGTATTCTATCAGCTTAGTGTATAGAACTGATAAGAACCCTGTTTTAGTAAGTTAAGTTTAAATTTGATTTGTGATGTTATTTTTCGTTAATTATTTTTTTATTACGCGCTGCTTGCGCTACGTTGGGCGCAACTTAACACAATCACATTATTATCTATTATATTATTTATTATTTATTACGTCGAAGATTTCGTTTTCCTCGAAGGATAACACGAATCTGAGTACCGTTTTTTACTGTCACTTCCGACTGGCCGATCTTGCCGGCTCGACTCCCAACTCATACCCGGCTCCGGCGTCCGGCTTCCGGCTCCTGCTTTTGTCCGGCTCCGGCTCCGGCTTCTCGGCTCCGGCTCCGGCTCCGGTTTATGCACTATTTGAAAATTGTTTAGTGTGATCTGAGATGGTGTTTTTTGGTTAATTATTATTATTATTTATTTATATTTATTATTATTATTCATTATTATTATTATTATATTTATTTATTATTATTATTGATTTTATTATTAATATATATTTTATATATTATTTATATATTATTATTATGTTATTATTATTATTAATGTTAATTTATTATTATCTATTATTATTATTATTATTATTATTATTAATTATGAATATGATTTTTAGGCACAGGCTCGGCTCTTAGCCTTTCACTTTGACTCGATTTATATACTTTATCTATGGGTTAGTAGTTTAATCGGTTACAGGGCTAAAATTTGTTGAGGGGGGTTAGATTGGGTATGGTAACTCTTGTTGTATGACGAAAGTTACGTCTCCGCTGGTCCGCGAGCCGAAGCGGGTGCCCCACCCCGATTTTAAAAAAATCGATAGTTGTCGTAAATTGCTGAAATTTGGTGAACAGGATCGAGTTGATTTTTCTTAGATATATGTTGTATGTTAATTCTCTGGAAGGAGTTGACTCCGGCACCGGTTGCTGGAGCCACTGCGGTGCCGAGTTAATAAACAGTCGTATAACAACAATATTGGTGTGTTTATATAGGTTATCGAACCCGTAGATCTCGAATATGATGGTTATAAGTCCGTAAAGGGTGTCTAGGACCCCCATTAGGGGGTCCTGACTGAAAAAAAGAACAAAGTGCTAAACAGAGGGCGAAGAAGGAAGAAAGAAGGATGAAAGATGAATAAGGAGGGAAAGAATGAAGAAAGAATCTGACTCAGAGGAGTAGGAGTTGACAGCTGCACCGGTGCAGGCTCCGGTGCGGTGCCGAATTATTAAATATTTGTGTAATGATACAATATAGGTGTCTTTATATATGTTATTGGGTCTGTAGATTTCGAAAATAATGGTTTCAGAGCCATCAAGAAAAAAAATAAAAATAAATAAATAAATAAAATTTCTTACTCTTTTTATGTTTATAACTTACAAATTTATGTTTTTACATACCCTAAAGCAGTAAATCAGTAAATCAAACCACCATCCAGCAACCCCCTGTCCAATCGTGACCTATTGATCTATTGATCTATTGATCTATTAATCTATTGATCTATTGATCTATTGATCTATTGATTTACGTCCAATTTTTGAACTAAAATTTATAAAACGTTTCTACATACCCTAAAGCAGTAAATCAGTAAATCAAACCACCATCCAGCCACCCCCTGTCCAATCGTGACCTATTGATCTATTAATCTATTGATCTATTGATCTATTGATTTAAGTCAAATTTTTACTAAAATTGTAACGTTTTACATACCCTAAATCAGTAAATCAGTAAATCAAACCACAATCCAAGCACCCTCCTGTCCAGTCGTGATCTATTGATCTATTGATCTATTGATCTATTGATTTAAGTCAAATTTTTACTAAAATTGTAACGTTTTACATACCCTAAATCAGTAAATCAAGTAAATCAAAACACCATCTAAATCGCCTGGTTAGAGTTTGATCTATTGATCTATTGATCTATTGATCTATTGATCTATTGATTTAAGTCAAATTTTTACTAAAATTGTAACGTTTTACATACCCTAAATCAGTAAATCAGTAAATCAAAACACCATACAACAACCTGCCTGTCCAGTTGTGATCTATTGATCTATTGATCTATTGATCTAATGATTCAAGTCAATTTTTTTACTAAAATTGTAACGTTTTACATACCCTAAAGCAGTAAATCAATAAATCAAACCATCATCCCGCCTCCCTCCTGTCCATCCCTTAACTATTGATCTATTGATCTATTGATTCAAGTCACATTTCGTGTATCATTTGGGATAAACATAACATAAAATCAAGTTCTTTATACAAAGATCAATCAATATATGCTGACGTAACAAAGTTTTCACATTAATAAAGCTCACTTAGCATCATCTGAACTATAATAACCCACAATGACAATCCTAACACATCTTAAACAGGAGTAAACGGTTAACGTTAACAAAGTTTCACACTTAACAACAGTAAAGTAACTAACATAACATCCAAAAACGTAACTTATTCACACTTGGTCAAGCCTGTCTCTAACATAACAATGTTAATTTTACAACATTAACATGGTAATATTTAACTAAAATTTATCACAACATTTAATTATTATACTGATCAACGAGTATACTCTAACGTAATAAGTTTCCACATCAATAAAGCTAACATGGCGTAACATGAACTAAGAAAAAATATAATGTACAAAACCAAACCTAACACAACTTACATACGAATAAAACTGTTAACATTAACAAGTTCCCAAACTTAACACCACCAGTAAGTAACTAACACTTGCATGCCAACGTACACCTATTCTTACTTTTTCAAGGATATCTCTACCATATTAACGTTAATCCTTACTACTGACGCAGTAACTATTTAGCAAAATTTATCACAACATTGGTTAACTTATCATACTGATCAACGAATATATCTCTAACGTAAACAAGGTTTCCACATCAGAGCTAACATGGCGTAAACATAAACTAAGAACAATAATGTACAAAGAACAAACCTAAACACAACTTAAAAACTCGAATAAACTGTTAACATTAACAAAGTTAAACACTTAACACAGTAAAGTAACTAACATCACATCCAAAAACGTAACTTATTCACACATGATCAAGCAAGTCTCCCAACATAACAATGTTAATTTACATTAACATGGTAATATTGTAACAAAAATTTACCATAACCTGGGTAATTAATCATACAAGACCCGTGAAAGTATGTCTAACGTACAACATTTTCACAATTAATAAGCCAGATTCCATAACATTGCTAGAACTAAGAATAAAATATACAACGACAAACCTGACATCTTAAAGCCAAGAATACAACTGCTAACATTAACAATGGTCCAAACTTATCATCAGTAAAAGTAACTAAAAGGCTCACATAAAAACATAATCCATTTCACACTTTATCAAACATATCATCAAACCATGACAAATGTTAAATTTTCCATTACATAGTATATTTAACGAAACACCAATTTAGCATAACCGTACTAACCATCATAATACCTAATGGGTAAAGACAAACAACGTAATTTTACCCTCTGTAAAGTTAAACTATGAACATAACATACTTAACACACAATAACCAGACGAATAAACAGCTATCATTAACAACTTGGTCAATAAAGCGAACATACGAGGGAAGTAAAACAAGTTTTCATTTTTATAACATATAATTTCATTGAAAAGTGCATTATATAAATACCATAAAAACCATATAAAACTAAAAAAAACATAAGTTTATTTAAATATTAATTCATCTCACTCCAGCAGCACATAGCATTCCGTTGGGTGTTCTATATATCTCTACTCAGTTCACCCTACTGATAGATGTGCTATAAATGCAATTCAGCAACACTAAAACATTTTTCGGCAATACTTTCTGGATTCACAGCACTCATTCTCTGCATACAGAGAGGAAGTAAATTCATGCCAAGCTGATAGTTTATTAATGCGTCCTGTATCCTGTATTATAAGGGAAACATATGTTTCGTGTAAATATATAGATTTACACATGTGCTATAAGTATTAAGTCCTCAAGCTATGTCAACATCGTTAAGATGCGCTTTTTAATTTCGTTTTTTATTTTAAGCAATGCTGTAATATTCAGATGTTCGAACTGTGAAAACCTAGACACGTATGTCTGAAGGTAACACAATCGAAGGGTTTCCAGTAGTGACGTACATCAAGGGTTTTAATATCGTCACACAACACGTCGAGAACACAACGTCTATTCTATTAGAACCTCTCACGTTTTCTTTCCAGTTAGATATTTCACTGCTAGTCGATATACCAGATGACACACATTTCCTCTATCCATCCTGCTGCAATATCGATAATCTTGATGAATTCTTCAACACAAACGAACAAAGGTCTATTATTTGAACCTCTGGATGGAAATAACAGCAACTGTAATTCAGGTAATCCATCTGGTGACGGGGATTAACTATAAATGAACACTCGTTGGGAATACTAAGCTCCTCGTGAAATATCAACAACAGTGTAGAGACTGGCGAGGAGATGTCATCGTACTAGTGGGCCTTGGGCCTCAGCCCGAAGGGCTGAAGGCTTTCCCCTCCTTCGTGAGGGGTAATGCCCGCTTCTCACACCCCTTCGGGGTGACATCCCCTTCTCAAGATTCCCACACCCTTTTCAAGGGAAGCATCCCCCTGGGGATTTCTCTCGGGAGGTGGTGTGTTGCTTAGATATCTTGGTTAATGAAAACCTGTTTTATTCGTAGAGTAGGTACGTTATTTAACAATATTACTATGATAGGGTGAAATAACACTGATTTTTGGTAGAGAAATGATGAAGTTTGTAAGAATATTACTGTGTTACTGACTGATGATGGTGTTAGAAACGTGACCCTAGGTTAAGTTTTTGTTGGTAATGTCAAGGTTTGGCCCGAAGAAATTTTGCTAAATGTCTACGTTTATTCTAGTTCAAATGATTTGTATACTCGAGACGTGGTGACACTTTGAATGAGATCGTGTCATTCATAGTTCGAGATGCTGGTATCTTGGATAGATTGGTCACTTTGTTTAAGGGATTTTGTTTAGATAATATACGTCTTTGCCTGTTGCTGATCCAAAATGATAACCGAAATATGACCAAATCAATAGGTCGATAGATCATAGGCGGGTGGATGGGTAGGGACTGCAGGGATGGGTGGTTTATGATTTACTGATTTACTGAATTTACTGCTTTAAAATCAGTAAACTCTTACGCTTTACTGTGATATTTTAATTCAAGAATTATTTTATGTTATGTTAAGATAAAATTTTGTTATTTTATGTTATGTTGGTTTACAACTTTGTTATGTTTGGCAATTATTGCCCGTTTGGGATTAATGATATTTGGAACGAGGTTATGATAATTTTTTGTTAAATCTTACTAGAATTTGATGTAAAAAATTTGTTACATTAGCAATATATTTTGTTGTCAGTATGATGTCTTAAGACAGATATGGTTAGTGCCTAAATTTTTTGTAAAGTATTACGATGTTAATGTAAAATTAACATTGAATAATCGTTAGAAGAAATGCTTGCAAAAAAAGTGTGAATAGGTTACTTTTTGTATGAAGTGTTATGTAATTTACTGTGTTGTTAAGCGCGGGAATTTGTTAATGTTAGAAGTTTATTCGTGCGTAAGGTGGTGTGTGTCAGGTTTTGCCATTGTACAATATATTCTTAGTTCTGATCATGCTATGTTAGCTTTATTATGTGGAAAACACTGTTACGTTAGCATATATTCGTTGTTAAGTATATAATGAACTTATTTTTGTACTACGTTATTGTTGTTGTTTGTTGTTGTTGTTGTTTTTGTTGTTGTTGTTGTTGTTGGTTTGTCTAACGTTGTTTAACGAGAATATATACCCTTTTTGAACTGATATGGTTTCGTTCGTGCGTCGTATTCTTTTTTACTTTCTTCTAATTGGTTGAAAGAAAGAATCTCATTACATTTAAGGGTTGTTTACACATACGATTTCCGTCAGTAGGTCATTTTTTCACTGTACTGACACGATGACATCTCTTCGCATCTCTTACACCTGTTTTGATGATTTCAGCGAGGACTTCGTTATTCCAACGGTGTGTCATTTATATACCATCGTCAACCAGATGGAACCGATACTTGCTTGTATTCCCATCCAGCGGTTCAAATAAAGACCTTTCATTCATTTGTGTTGAAGAGTTCATCAAGATTATCAATATTGCCGCCGGATGGATAGAGGATAAATGTGTGTCATCTGATATATTGACTAGCAGTGAAATATCTAACTGTAAAGATAACGTGAAGAGTTCTAATAGAAAGACGTTGTGTTCTCATCGTGTGCGATATTAAAACACTTGATGTACGCAATACCTGGAAATCCCTTCGATTGTGTACCTTCAGACATACGTTCTGGTTTCACAGTTGGACATCTGAAATATTTACGCATTGCTTAAAATAAAAAACGAATTAACATCGCATCATTAAAACGATGTTGACATAACTTGAGGAAACTTAATACTTATTACACATGGTGTAATCTAATGAAATATTTACACGCGAAACCTATGTTTCCCTTATTATACAGTATACAGGAGGCATTAATAACTATCAGCTTGGATGAATTTACTTCTCTCTTGTATGGAGAATGACGTGCTGTTGAATCGAATAATATGCGAAAAAATGGTTAGTGTGTGCTGAATGCATTATAACTTACATCCTTTCAAGGGGTGTTGAATCTTTAGAGAGATATATAGATACTTACCCAACTTGATCCTATGTTCTCTGATTAGATGAATTAATATAATTTAAAATAAACTGTATGTTTTATGTATTAATATGTTTTTATGTATTTTATATAAGCTGTTTCAATGAAAATTATATGTTATAAAAATGAAACCTTTGTTTTACTTCCCTCGTATGTTCGCTTTATTGAACTAAGTTGTTAATGATAGCTGTTTATTCGTCTGGTTATTGTGTGTTATGTTATGTTCATAGTTTAACTTTACAGAGGGTAAAACTTTCGTTGTTTGTCTTTACCCATTAGTGTATTAATGATGGTTAGGTACGGTAATGCTAAATTTTTTGTTAAATATTACTATGTTAATGTAAAATTAACTGTCATGTTGATGATATGTTTGATAAAGTGTGAATGGATTATGTTTTGTGAAGCCTTGTTAGTTACTTTTACTGATAATAGGTTTGGACCATTGTTAATGTTAGCATTTATTCTTGCTTCAGATGTGTCAGGTTTGTCGTTGTAAATATATTACATTCTTAGTTCTAGCAATGATATGTTTGCTTTATTAATGGGAAAACTTATTGGTTTAGTTAGCAAACTTTTCGCGGGTCTGTATCG
This sequence comes from Trachelipus rathkii, assembly GCA_015478945.1. Lineage (NCBI taxonomy): Eukaryota > Metazoa > Arthropoda > Malacostraca > Isopoda > Trachelipodidae > Trachelipus > Trachelipus rathkii. The sequence continues at coordinate 2,133 of JABUQX010029514.1, read as the reverse complement.
ATAATTACCTAGGTTATAGTAAAAGTTTTGTGGAATACCAATCCCAAGTAATGGAAAATTATTATTGATTCTGTTAGAGACATGCTTGATCATGTTGTGAATAAAGTTTCGTTTTTGGATTTTTATTTTAGTTAATCTACTGGTGTAAAGTGTTTAACTTTGTTAATGTTAACACTTTAAAAGTGTTTGTGTTTCGATAGTTGGGGCGATAAATAAATGAACAACTCAGTTCACAAGTTAGGAAATATTGGCTTTCTTTTGATGTGGAAAGCTTGTTACGTTAGAGTATACTCGTGATCAGTATGGTAATTAAGCAATGCCGTGATAAAGCTTGCTAAATGTTACTTGCGTCAGTGTAAGATTAACGTTAATATGGTAAAGATATGCTTGAAAAAGAAAGAATAGGTTACGTTTTGCTGCAGTGTTAGTTACTTTACTGGTGTTAAGTTTATGGAACTTTGTTTAATGTTAACAGTTTATTCGTAATGTAATTTGTGTTAGGTTTGTCTTTGTAGGATTATCTTTTTAATTTCATCGTTACGAAAATTTAGCAGTAATGATCTTAGCACTTTTATTAAGTAAGAGTATAATCGTTGATCAGTATGATAATTAACCAATGTTGTGATAAAATTTTTAGTTAAATATTACCATGTTATGTAAAATTACATTGGTTATGTTTAAGAGGACCAGGTTGACCAAGTGGTGAAAAAGTTTACGTTTTTTGGATGTTATGTTAGTTACTTTACTGTTGTTAAGTGTCAAACTTTTGATTTCTCTGACAGTTTACTCCTGTTTAAGATGTGTTAGGATTGTTGTTGGTGGGTATATTCATAGTTCAGGATGATTGCTAAGTAACGCTTTAATTAATGTGAAAACTTTGTTACGTCCACATATATTGTATTTATCTTTGTATAAAGAACTTGTATTTTATTTTATGTTTATCCCAAAATGATACACGAATGTGACTTGAATCAATAGATCAATAGATCAATAGTTCAAGGATGGACAGGAGGGAGGCGGGATTGATGGTTTGATTTACTGATTTACTGCTTTAAGGGTATGTAAAAGTTACATATTTAGTAAAAAATTTGACTTGAATCAATAGATCAAATAGAATCAATAGATCAATTAGATCATAGATGCAAACTGACAGGCAGGTGGTGGGAATGGTGTTTTATGATTTACTGGATTACTGATTTAGGGTATGTAAAAACGGTTACAATTTTAAAGATCAATAGATCTATAAATCAATAGATCAATAGATCATAGATCAATAGATCCACACCTGGACAGGGGTGGTTGGATTGGTGTTTTGATTTACTGATTTACTGATTTTAGGGTATGTAAAAAACGTTAAAATTTTAGTAAAAATTTGACTTAAATCAATAGATCATAAAGATTCAATAGATAATAGATCAATTAGATTACGACTGGACCAGGAGGTGCTGGATTGTGGTTTGATTTACTGATCTTTACTGATTTCGGGTATGTAAACCGTTAACAATTTAGAAAATATTTGACTTAAATCAATAGATCAAATAGATCAATAGATCAATTAGATCAATAGGTCACGATTGGACAGGGGGGTGGCTGGATGGCAGTTTGAATTTACTGATTTACTGCTTTAGGGTGAATAAACTTTTACATTAATTTGTAAAGTTAATAAACATAAAAAGAGTAAGAAATTTTAATTTATTTATTTTATTTATTTTTTTATTTATTTTATTTTTATTTTTTGTTTCTTGATGGTTCTGAAACCATTATTTTTCGCATCTACAGCCAATAACATATATAAGCACATATATTGTTCATTACACAAATATTTAATAAATCGGCACCGCACTGGAGCAAGCACCGGTGCACCTGTCAACTCCTTTCTCTCTTGAGTCAGAATCCTTCTTCATTCTTTCCCTCCTTATTCATATTTTTCATCCTTCTTTCTTCCTTCTTCCCCTCTGTTTTGCACTCTGTTTTCTTTTTTTCAGTCAGGACCCCCTAATGGGGGTCCTAGACACCCTATACGGAACTTATAACCATCATATTCGAGATCTACGGCTTCGATAACTATATAAACACCCAATATTGTTGTTATACGACTGTTTTTTAACTCGGCACCGCAGTGGCTCCCGCACC
>JABUQX010029513.1:2500-7500 GCA_015478945.1 Trachelipus rathkii | reverse complement strand
GAAGGGTTCCAAGATAGTATGTTTATATTCAGACGAAAATGTTTATGTTGCCACAAGTGATCAAGTTGGGGTAAAGTTGCGGACGTGATTCTTTGAGAGTGAGATAGATGTGAAGAAGATTGAGTTTTTTAAAGAGTTGAATTCCACAAGGGTGAGGTGATCCCACCGGGAAGTCCCATCCAGATCTGCAAGAATTGAATCGGAAAGCTGAAGTCCAAAAGCAACTCTAGAAGAGAAAGAAGGAGTAGAATTGAAATGAGTTGAAGAATGGAGAGTTGAGTCATCGGCATAAGAATGAACAGATGTTAGATGAGCATCTGAGAAGATCATTAATGTTCGGAAGAAAAAGTTGGGAAAATAAAAACAGTACCGTTGCGGAAACCACCATCGTTAACAGAGAAAGGAATAAGAGTCCGTTCCATCCAACAATGAGATATGGAACGATTGAGATAAAACTGTGCAAAAGCGAAGCAAAGAGAAGGTAGAAATCCAATAAGGAAGTTTAGAGAGCAGTGTCGCAGGCCATACCACACAAGACTCCCCATAGTCCCTAAGGGCATAAGACCATAAATCAGTGAGATAGGAAAGAACGTCACCAGTTGTTCTCGAAGATTGAAAATCATACTGGTGATCTAAAAGGAGGGAATGAGATTCCAGATGATTCAAGAAATGAGAGTTGAAGAGAGTTTCAAAGATTTTATATAGAATTACAAGTGAGAGCTATTAGACAAAAGTCTAGGAAGGATCAGACAGCTACCGGTCCATTCAGGATTGGATGAACATATTACGCGCTTCAAGCACTTGAGGGAAAGTTTTTAAAGGTTTTAGCAAAGAAGAATAGTCGAACGAGGACATGCTGCCAGCTCGGAAGGACAAATCCCTCAAAACCACGAAGAGGAATGTCGTTCGAGCCACTAGTCTTCCTAACATTTAAAGATTTCAGGGTCTCATGGACCCGATCATGTGAAATCACGGGCGGAGCCATGCGATATTTAAGAGGAGAAGGAGGGTGTTTGCCAGAATCGTCCAGATGGTAGAATTATGGTATAAAAAAGGAGCCGAAAGAGATACCGTTTCATATGAGTATAGCTACAGATCACGTCAGAGCGAATAATAGAAAAAGGACAGATTACAGAAGTTATTAGAGATTTTTAACAAGCTTAACCTGGGGACGAATAATATCCCAGCAATGATTCAGAGCTGGACAAATTAGTCAAGATTGATAGGAGAAGAAGAGTTTTTCAATTTCCGATAAAACATTGTCTCTAATCCATGAGAGGCAAAACAGGTGCTAATTATAAACCACGGATTAGAGGATTAAAATATTTAGTAGAAGATGGACATGCAGATGATCCTGCTCATTGTCTCTCGGAGATTCGGCCGGTCTACTGTCTCCAGGCGTCACCGAAGCGTCCTCCGAGTCAAAACTGGATTCATATCAAGGGTGGTAGCAAAGAAGCAACGCAATTCCTCCCAACTAGGCCTGATTAAAGTTGCCAGAAGTACGTATAGGGTATGTGAAGCTGTGGAGAGAGAGTGTTATAAATAAAACTACAAGATTGTGATCAAGAGTTTACCGATAGGAATGAAAAACATGAGTATTTGTAGCAAGAAGTGGTGAAGCATAGGGTCAAGAGTGTTCAGGAATTGGTTAGGACGATCCGGAATGTGTGAATTCAAATTTTTTCATGCGAGTGTGTGAAGGTTCCTTAATCAGCTGTTCCGATCGTGAGAATGCTGAATGTTGGGGTCTTCCCTCCTGTGTCAGTATGAAGACGAAGCCCAACCACTCAGGTGGTGTACATGGCAGCCCCCTAAGTAGAGACTTGTCATATATGGAATGAGAAGTAAACAATCTCGTGAGAAAAGTAAGGTATTTAAAAAGAGCCGGAAAATCTGTTCTATTAGGAATCTGTTCTAGTAGGAAGAAAGATCTTAAGCTATAGAATATCGTACCTAGGGAGATATCAAAGTTTTCGAGACACGTGTTAACAGGAAAATTATGTTTAATATCATCGAAACGTTGCATAAAAAAAAAGTTGTTAGTTTGGATATTATGTTTATCAGAGAAAGCGTCCCTGATAGCTGGTCTCAGACAGAGTAAAATGTTAGGTTGAGAGTTAGATAGGTGACACTTCACAGATCCGAAGTTACGGTCTAGGTCGCGGACGTTGGCGAAGTGCAGACATTCCAACAACCACACAGGCACACTCACACACACCAACACAAACACAAGAGGTCGTACACTCGCTAAACAGTTAAAACCAATGTTAAAACTTAAAAACAATTGAATTAATAATAATACATGATAAAACAAAAACTTAAATTTTATAAAATTAAAATTTATTGAAATCTTAACTTTTAATTTCTGCTTAAATACTGACGCACTTAATGCTAGGTTTAAGTTCCTAGATGTGAATAATTTAAAGTTTAACTAATTTTTTTATAATTTCAAAATTAATATCGATAGCATGGGTTTAATTCTAAGAGGTATAAAAAAAACCAACGAAAACTTTAAAGACGTGAAATACAAAATATACATATTAAACAGTCAAAACGTTCTTTAAAACCAAAAATTAAACTCTACAATCTACATTATACAGTATTATTTAAACAGAAAATGAAAACTAAAACCCTATCATATAACTAACAATATATATATATAATATATATATTATATATATATAAATATATATATAATATAATATATATATATATATATAATATATTATATATTATATATATATATATATAATAATATATATATAATATATATATGATAGAATATATAGTTGTGTGTGTAAAGGTGTGTGCTGTGTGTGTGTGGTGTGTGTGCGTGCGTGTTTGTGTGTGTGTGGTTTGGTTGTGTGTGTGTGTGTGTGTGGTGGATGTGTGTGTGTTGGTGGTGTGTTTGTCGTGTGTGTAGGTGTGTGTCTGTGTGTTGTGTGTGTGTTGTGTTAAACAGTTGGTTCCTTTGAACAAATTTCTTTGGATGATGTGTCGTTTTCCTTCTTATTTCTTATCCACGCTTATCGTCCGTCCGTTAATTCATCCTCCCGTGCCGATTGGTTCACCCAGATTCATAGCGAAATAGGCGTCCAATCTTATCCCGAAAACATTAGTCAGCGAAAAGGGGCGACGGCCGCGACGAGCTCTGCAGCAAGCAGCAGCACAAGCAGTTCGATCTTACGCCTGAAAGATGTACGGCACGGATCTGACGAACGGAGCGACGTGCAGACGGAGAACGAATAGGCTTAGTCAAAGTTGAAATTCAATTTAAAACGTTAATGTTTTCTTCGCGTAAAGCAGATATCGTCGGTTGTTGACTATTATTTAATCTTTTATCATTTACATTCCAATATATATATAATATATTATATATATATATAATATATAATATATATATTATATATATATATATATATATATATATATATATATATATTATATATATATATATATATTAAATTATAATATATATATATATATATATTTATGATGGACCGGATGTCAAAATTTAGAACTGATAATTGCGCGATGCGGATGCGGAGCGGATGCGAGGATCTTAAAGATGATTAAGGATGCGGAGCGCCGGGATCTTAAGTTAGATGGCAGGATCGGATTGGGGGGGGCCGGAGGATGCGGACGCGGTCTTTACTCTTTGAAGTTTGAATTAAAAATTATATTAGCATATATATATATTTATTATATAAATATAGATATATATATATATATATATATATATATATATATTATATAATATATATATATATATATATATATATATATATATATAATATATACTATATATATATTAGTTGATGGTGTACTACATGACATGATATGAATATATATATAATATATATATATATATATATATATATATATAAAATATATATACTATATTATATATATATATACTATATATATATAACTTAATATATATATATATAATATAATATATATATATGTATATATATATATATATATATATATATATAATATATATATATATAATATATATAATATATATATATATATATATATATATATATTATAATATAAATATATATATATCTCTTACATCTTTACATTCTCTCCCATCAGGCAATACGAGCCGTCATGGGCCAACCTCCATTGTTCTTTCATGTCTATCCATCACGATCCCACCGGCCATCAGCTTATTTCATTGCAGGGCATCTGGGTATTCCTCAAATTGAATCCTCTACTGGTCTCTCCCACCTCTTTCCGCGAGTCTTGCCCTCGGTCTTCATTTCCTCCGGTCTCTCCTTCCACCCTCCTGCTTGCCAAACTCTCTTCCCTGCTCCATTCTCCAGGGTCCACACCATCTGTACTGCTGCGTCCACTTTATTCATCATGGGTTTCACACCACGCCCTCCCTCACTGTCTCGTTTCTCACTCTGTCTCTTCTCGTCTTCCAATCACTGTCCTCAACACATTCTTCTCCGCTGTCTGAATTCTACTCTCCTCTCTCCCTGTTCATGCTTCCATGGTCTCCCCCATTCAACAGTATCGCGTCAACCACTTCCCTCATATATTGCTTCTCTTCACCTCGTTCTGTTCCAATATTTATTTCAAGATGGGTATTACGCTTTTACAAGTCCTGCTATACTACTCAATCCTACTTCAAATTCCTTAGCACACCCCCTTCGTCTTCAAAGTGCTTCCTAGATATTTATATCTATCTACATTTTTAATCTCTCTACCTTCTACCTCCACTATCAACTCCTCCTCCCCTCTCTGCTTACTACCATTATTTCTTTTTTCTCCACATTCATTTTCAATCCTGTTTCTCTCAACTTTTTTGCGAAACACAGCACCATTTGCTTCAACCTCTCACCATCTCCACTCCAACACGCCAAACATCATCGGCAATACCATGATGATCTCCGTCAATCTCTTCTAAACTCTTTTTTACACCTCTTATGACTGTGTCAAAATACGCAATAAACAGTATCGGCGACAGCACACTACCCTGC
>JABUQX010029512.1:17500-46969 GCA_015478945.1 Trachelipus rathkii | reverse complement strand
ATTAAACCTTATACACTTACACTCACACCCACACACAGATACACTACACTACACTCACACACCGATATTTTGATTGCCTCACTTGATGCTCGAACTGTGAAATTGCCTCAACTTTGTCCCCAAGCATAAATGCTCACCATGATGCCTCAACTTGAAGCTTCATCTATTGATGGACTATCATCATTTGAGACAGTCATCTAATCATCTAAATTGATGATTCATCTTATAATGATGAAATCACCTTTGATGGCTCATCTCTACGCCACATCATAGAGAGCTAATATTGATGTCTTCCCCCTAGTTCATAATTGGAACACGGGCCCGCATGCGGCCTCCGCGCAAAGACAACCAGCCCGCACCCCGCAGGTGCGGGATCCCGCTGGTGCGTCCCGCCGCGTTCCGCCCGACCGCGTGCTGCCGCAGCGCATATCCCCGACGTACACCGCCCCGCCGCGGTGCGCCGCAAGGCGAATGATTTCCCGCCCGAATTGAAAATTATTATACTATGAGTCATTCATTTTTTTTCATACTTAAACATTTCAAGGAATTTCTTTCAAATATATTATGAGTCATTCATTTTTATTCATCTTAAAACATTTTTATTTAAAACATTTTCGCGAACCATAAAATGTAACTCATTACGAACCTATTATTAACACATCATATTTATTACATTATTTTTTACTTAAATACTTTTTTATATAATACCTTTTAATTATAATTTTTTAAAAAATTAGTATGTAAGAAGAAAAAATCCAGGGTGTCTGATATATAATCATTTATTTTACTACAATTGTACGACATTATTAAAAAAAACAATTAACATTAATACCCCATAAAGCAGTAAAATCAGTAAATCAATAGAGGTGTGACCTAACACCTAAGGGCCGGTTTAGTATGATTTTGTTTTTACTGCTTACTGCTTTAACTCATGTTTTACTGCTTTAACTCATGTTTACTGCTTAACTCATATGTTTTACTGCATTAACTCATATATTTATTAACATACATACCTTAAAGCAGAGGTAATCACCCGTAAATCAATTAGAGAGTGTGAACTAGCAAACATCAGGGGCTTAGTATGCTTTTGTTTTTATCTTTACTGCTTTAATCATGTTTTACTGCTTTAACTCATATGTTTTACTGCTTTTAATCATATATTTATTAACTATTACATACTTAAAGCAGTAAATCAGATAAATCAATAGAGGTGTGACCCAACACCAAGGGGTTAAGTATGCTTTTGTTTTACTGGCTTTACTGCTTTACGTTTTGCTTTAACTGCTTTAACTTGCGCTTTACTGCTTTAACTTTCTGCTTTACTTCTTTAACTTTCTGCTTACTGTTTTAACTCATATATTAACATTATGTTTTTTATTTTTTTAATACTTTATTTATTTATTAATATTTTAAATATTCCCATTATTATTTTATTATTTATATTTTATTATTTTATTATTTTATTATCTATTTATTATTATATTATTATACTTAGTTTATTTACTTCGGCCTATTGTTATTATTTTTAGAACAACATTCACTATGACAACTAAAATAATACACCATTCACTATGACATTATACACACATTCACTATGCCACTTACATTTACCCATAGACACTTTACATTACACACACACACACACAACATAACACTTACACTTTTACACACATTCACTATGACATTATACACACATCACTATGGCACTTACATTTTTTTAAACACACACACTTTTAATTTTACATATACACACACATACACACCTTTGCATAAACATGTACGATCAAATTTTGGTTTATGTCACAGGAAAATTTAATTAAATCACACACGATTTATATACACACGCAATTTACTACACATATATCGGTATAATTTATTAAACATTTTATGTTTTATTAAATACTACATTTATTGTCACTCATTCAAAATATAAACTAAAGTTCATTTCAAGCTGCTTTAGTACATTCTGTATAAAACCATCATTAATCTTTGAACAAAGAAATTATTTTTAACTGTAGGACATATTTTGTTTATAAATTTTATAACTTATACCATAATAAAACAACTTTTACTAAAATTTTATGAAATTTTATTTAAAAACGTCTATTTTACGTACCTTAAAGCAATAATCAGTAAATCATGAAGGTCAGCCCCTAGCACCCCTCAACACCAAGCTATCACGTTTTGTTCTTATGACTTACTGCTTTACATCATCTTTAGCCATGTAATAAGTAGAAAAAATAACAAAATAAGTTCTTATCTGCTAACATAACATTTATTTATTAAAATCTTTTTAAGTTCTTATTTAAAAAATAACATTATTTAAATTACAGTTATATTATTCGCTCGATAGTTAACTAAAATATTTCAAAGTTTCTTATTAAATATTCGGATTTTCTTTATTAATATTATTATTATCTAATGTACATTTGACAATCCATCACGAGAAAATCACAACAACCCGCACTCCTTACTGAAGCATTTTCAGTTTGAAAATATTTATAAAATAATAATAACATTGATTCTCCATTGTCTATACTGGAATTACCTTTTAACCTTGGTATTGGTTAAATACCAGCCTGGGATACAAAAAGCCTTATCCTAAATTTAAGACTAAATTTAGGCCTACAAACGTAGTTATTGCACCACATTTTACAGAAAAAGGTCAGTTTGAAAATATATTTGACCTGGAATTAGGTCTAAATCGCCCAAAAAAGATTATCCTAATTTTAGGCCTGAAGTAGTTATTCAACACATTTTACAGAGAGGGAGTCAGTTTCGCATCTAAGGATGCGGTTGTTTGTTTCTCGTGAGGATTGTCATGTACATAGTATAATAATTAATAAAGAAATCCCGAATTATTTAAAAAAAAACTTTAAGATATTTTTAGTTAACATCGAACGCGAATAATAAATGTAAGTGAATAATTGTTTTTAAATAAGAACTTAAAAAGATTTTAATAAATAATGTTATGTTAGCCAGAGAAGAACTATATTTTGTTTATTTTTCATACTTCATTACATGGCCTAAAGATGATTGTTAAAGACAGTAAAATCAATAGAACTACGGCGAAACAGATGTGGTGCTAGAGGGGGTGCTGGGGCTGACCTTACTGATTTTACTGATTTATTTGCTTTGTTGAAAAATAAGTATTTGGGATTTAATAAATTTCATAAAAAATTTTAGTAAAAGTTATTTTAAAACTTGATAATTGTTATAAATTTATAAACAAAAAGTATAACAGTTAATAATAATTTCTTTGTTCAAAGATAAGTGATTGATTATTATTAGAAAGTTTTAAGGTACTAGGGTTAATTTACTTAAATATAATTTGAGTAACATAAATGTACGTGTTTAATTAAAACATAAATGTTTTTAATAAATTATACATCATATATGTGTAAGTAAATATGCGTGTGTAAGTAAATCTGTTGTTAGTGTAAAGTAAATCTGCGATTGTGTAAGTAAACTGTGTGTGGTGTGGTGTTTATGTGTGTGCGTAAACAAAGACGTGTGTGTGTGTGTATAAGTGTAAATGTAAATGTCTATGTGTGTATAAGTGTCATATGAATGTGTGTATAGTGTCATAGTGAATGTGTTTTGTATAAGTGTAAGTGTGTTATGTGTGTGTGGCGTGTGTGTAAGTGTAAATGTAAGTGTTATGGGTAAATGTAAGTGGCATAGTAATGTGAATGTGTGTATAAGTGCATGTGTCAATGTGTGTATAAGTGTCATAGTGAATGTGTGTTCTTAATTAATAAAACAATAGGCATGAATAATAAACACTAAGTATATAATAAAAATAAAAATAATAATTAAAATTAAATAAAATAATAAAAAAAATAAAATAATAAAAATAAATAAAAATAATAATAAAATAAATAAAAAGTATTAAATAAAAGATTTACAAAATAAAAAACATAATGTTAATAAATATATGAGTTAAAACAGTAAAGCAGAAGTTAAAACAGTAAAGCAGAAGTTAAAGCAGATAAAGCAGGAAGTTTAAAGCAGTAAAAGCAGAAAGTTAAAGCAGTAAAGCAGATAATACAAAGGCATACTAATCCCCCCTTAGTGTTTAGGTCACACCTCTATTGATCTACTGATTTACTGCTTTAGGTATGTAATGTTATAAATATATTGAGTGAAAGCAGTAAAACATAATGAGTTAAAGCAGTAAAAACATGAGTTAAAGCAGATAAAGCAGTAAAACAAAAAGCATACTAATCCCCACTTGGTGTTAGGTCACACCTCTATTGATTTACTGATTTACTGCTTTAAGGTATGTAATGTTAATAAATATATGAGTTAAAGCAGTTAAACATATGAGTTAAAGCAGTAAAACATGAGTTAAAGCAGTAAAACATGAGTTAAAGCAGTAAAGCAGTAAAACAAAAGCATACTAATACCCCTTTGGTGTTAGGTCACACCTCTATTGATTTACTGATTTACTGCTTTAACGTATGTAATGTAATGGTTTAATAAATTACATACAATTGTGTATAAAATAAAATGCATTTATATAGGAACTTCCGGATTTATTTTTTCTTCTTACAACAATTTTTAAAATTTATAAAATTAAAAGTATTAAGTAAAAAATAAAATTAACGTAAAAAATAATGTTAATAAATATATGTGTTAAATAATAGGTCTGTAATGAGTTACAGTTTTAGGTTCGCGAAAATGTTTTTAATAAAAAGTTTTAAGTATGAATAAAAATGAATGACTCATAGTATAATTTGAAAAGAAATTCTTTGAAATGTATTAAGTATGAAATAAAAATGACATGACTCGTAGTATATATATTTTCATTCGGGCGGGATATTTGCGCGCGGGCGACGCGGCGGCGGGAAGCGGCGCGAGGACGCGATCAGAACGCACTGCGGGTGCCGGGGTGGTGTCTTTGCGCGGAGGGCGCATGCGGCGGCCTGGTGTTCCAATTATGAACGTAGGGGGAAGACATTCAATATTAGCTCTGTTCTATGATGTGGCGTAGAGTTGAGCCATCAAAGTGATTTCATCCAAAAGATGATTCATCAATTAAGGTATCCAAAGATGACGTCATCAAAGAATGAGTCATCAAAGATGAACCTTCAAAAGTTGAGGCATCTAGTGTTGAGGCAATTTATGCTTGGCATCAAAGTGAGGCATCACAAGTTGAGGCATCAAAAGTCTGAGGCGATCCAAAAATATCGAGATGCTTGTGAGTGTTAAGGGTAAGTGTATCTGTGGGGTGGTGAGTGTAAGTTGTATATGTTTAATGTAAGTGTCTATAGTGTGTATTAAGGTGTCATAGTGAGATGTGTGTATAGTGTCGTTAAGTGTGTATAGTTCATACGTGAATGTTTGTATTAAGTGTACGTAGTTATTGTGTAAATAAAGTGTTAGAAAAAGGACTTATACTCAGAGTAGGAAGCATCCGAGCAACTTGTAATATACACCAAGCGAGATTCTTCATACCTTATAACCTAGGGGTAGACACCATCATTGGGTATCTAGGGCGTCAGGGGAGGCCAGGAAAAGGTCTTGAAAAAGTTGGCCAACTCAGTTGGGCAACTATCTTGTGCACTCACCTTGGACACTTGTGGCACTTCACTGCACTCATTGGTACCACTTGGCATCTTTGGCACTCATTGGGCACTCACTGGGCATCACTGGCGACTCACCCGCCTCATGATAATCATAGAAACACTAATAGACATCACTACGATATACTTCTTACGGATTGGGAACCATCAAAGCATAAGTTACCGTGTGTCAAAATTGACCCATGGGATATGGCAAGGTCAAGACCGAAATATCATGATCAACAAGGTTAAGACATCAAAAAAGGGCTAAGTCCCTAAAGGAAGGACAAAAAATTACCGTGGGTCAAATTGACCCATGGTATATGGCAAGGTTAAAACCGAAATATCTTGGTCAAACAAGGTAAAGACATCAAAAATTAGGGCTAAGCCCCTAAAAGAATGCCCAAAAATTTTCCGTGGGCCAAAAATGACCCATGGTATATGGCAAGGTTAGGGCCGAATATCATGGTCAAACAAAGTAAAGACATCAAAAAAATAGGGCTAAGCCACTAAAAGGAAGATCAAAAATTACCGTGGGCAAAAATTGACCCATGGAGAATACAAAAGGGTTGATCGGAAAATTAGGGTGGGTTCAAATTGACCATGAAGACCAAAGGGTGGCAAATTGGTGGGTCAAATTGACCCCATGGAAGACCAAAGGGGGTAGCCAAAAATTGCCGTGGGCCAAAATTGACCATGGAAGACCAAAGGGTAGTCAAAAATTACCGTGGCCAAAATTGACCCATGGAAGACCAAGGGTAAAGGCAAAAAATTACCGTGGGCAAAATGGCCCACGGTCGCAAAGGGTAGCCAAAATTACCGTGGGCCAAAAATGACCCATGGAAGGCCAAAGGGTAACCAAAAATTACCGTGGGCCAAAATTGACCCCATGGAAGACCAAAGGGGTTAGCCCAAAAATTAACTTGGGCAAAAATGACCCACGGAAGATCAAGGGTAGCCAAAAATTACCGTGAGGCAAAAATTGACCCATGGCCGAAAAATAGGGGCGTTAAAAATAGTCGGGGCAATACGTAAACGGTTGCTGGACGCAACCCGTTTGCGCAACCCTTCTTCGAAGGGTTGCCAAAAATTACCGTGGGCAAAAATTGACCCATGGTCAAAAATTGGGGGGGTAAATAGGGCAATACGTACAACGGTTTGCTTACGCAACGTGGGCGACCCTTCGTTCGAAGGGTGCCGAAAAAACTTGGGGTTTGCCACAAAAATTAGGGGTTGCCCAAAAAAATACGTGGGCCAAAAGATGACCCATGGAAGACCAAAGGTTGGTTCGAAAAAAAAGGTCAAGGCCAAAAAACGGTGAAGGCAAAAAAAGGTCAAGGTCAGGTAAAAAATTCGAGCTCAAAAAAGGTCGCGGTCAGAAAAGGTCAAAAAAGGTCGCGGTCATTTACGTCCGGAAACCTTCCCCTACTATATATATATATATATAGAATGCATTATATACTATATATAATATATATATAATATATATAATTATAATATATATATTATATATATATTATATATATATATATATGTATATATATATATATATATATATATATATATATATATATATAATATTATATATATTATATATATATATATATATAATATTATATTATAAATTATATATCTATATATTATATATATATAATATATATTATTATATATATATATATATATATATATATATATATATATATATATTAATATATATATATATATAATATATATATATATATAATGAATATATATATATATATATATATATATATATATATATATTATTATATATTGATTATTATATATATATATTATATATATATATTATATATATAGTATTAGTATATATAATATATATATATATATATATATATATATAATATATATATAAACTATTATATATTATTATAATATAGTATATAATATATTATATTATCATATGTATATATATATATTATATACTCACGTATATATATAAATATATATATAATAATATTATATATATTATATATTATATATATATATATATATATATATATGTATTATATTATTATATAATATAATATGATATCATAGTGACAACGCCTCGAGGACTATTATTAACACTCAAAACGACCGCCTAAATAGACACATAGATAGAACAGCAATGTGACCAAACCAATGACCTAAACATCATCAGAACCCATCAACAACTCTAGTACAGCCAAACACAGGGCCAGAGGTACCGCCTCCAACGCACAGCCGCACGGCTCACAACGACAGGTACGCTCACACAAGCGCACATAAGAAAAACTGCCACATAGAACGAAGCAGGCACATGAACACACACAGAGCTGCAAACCACCACGCAAATAGGACCACACTACTCAGTAACTAACACATAACACAGGATACCAAAAAAACGCCGCACAGCAACCAACTGATAGACGCATATTCCAACCACACCACACATACACAAACACCGCAAGCCCGTCAACAAACTACCATGAAACTAAAAGTATACTAATAACAGATAATGAAAAAATAACACTAGTTACACACACACCCCCGCCACTACATACCCAACCCACAACCAAAGCAATCCAGAATACTAGCAACCAAACAACTAAGCAACCTTCACCACACACACAACCACACCAAGAACCAGCGAACGGCTATAAAAACCATATAAAAAATAATACACGACCATAACCCCTACAACGGCACCATCACAAAACACCAAGTTGGAAAACTCATTACCCATATATTATATATATATATATATATAATATATATATATATATATATATATATATATATATAATATTATATATATATATAATTATATATATATATAATATATATATATATATATATATATAATATTATAGAGAGAGAGAGAGAGAGAGAGAGAGAGAGAGAGAGAGAGAGACGGATGAGAGAGGAAGAGAAAGTAGTGAGGAGAGAAAGAGAGCCATTACGATTAAGCATGACAGACAGAGAGACAGTATGTGATTGATGTTACTCAATCAGTGATAGGGTTAGGAATGGGACGATCGAATCATTAATTTGTTTTATTTAAAACTAAGTTAGTGTGGGCTTGAATGGAGAAAAAGGTGATAAGGAATGAAGTGAGTAGAATTAAGAGTGGGAAGTTAAGTGAAGACGGTAATAAGGAAAAGTATTTAAATGCTCTTGCAAATAAATCAGTTAAATGTGAACAAGCTGAAACTGAACAAATCTGGAAGCAAATGAAGGAAGCAGTTATTAGTAATGGAAAAGAAGTATGTGGATGTGCTAAAGTAGGGAGTAGGAATGTTAACAGTGAATAGTGAAATGAAGAGGTGATGCAAGCGGTTAAAAATAAAAAAGAACCGTGGTTAAATGCACTAAAAGTCAATGATAATGTCTCAAAAGAATGATGTTTGGAATTATATAAGAAGGATAAAAAGAATACTTAAAGATGCATAAGTTGGAGGAAAAAAGAGGTAAATGAACAGTTTGGAGCGATGATAAATTGTGACTTAAAAGGGAATAGGAAGCTCTTCTGGATTGAAGCGCGAAAGGTTAAGAATGAGAATAACGGAAATCTTCTTAAAATAATGAATAGGGATGTCTTTCATGACATGAAATTGGATGTGGGGAGAGTGTGAAGGGAACACTTCGAAAATGTGTATAACATTGGCAGTAATGAAGGGGTGATAGTGAATGTGTGTGGGTTGAATTTGTGCGAAGGAATAGTATTTAGGGATGAGAGTCATTAGTAAGGAGAAGTAATGGTAGAATGAGAAAGTTAAAGAATGGTAAATCTGCAGGTATAGATGAAATTACTGGTAAAATGATCTAAATAACGGAGGTGAGACGGTGATTGAGTGATTTGAAGTTGTTGTAACAAAAAACTTTATAGTCGGAAGGGTTTAAACATGTATCATATGTCGTGAGTGACCGTTACAAACACAAATTAATAAAGCACGAGAAATAAATTTTTTCTCCATTTATTGAGTGTGATTCTATAATAAGATAATGTGACAGTTCTTGGAAATAACATAATTAATATATTTCGAAGATAAATAGTGGTTAAAAAAAAACTACAAAAAACAAAAGTTAAAAAAACATGTACGATGTTCATGTGTAATTATGCGTCAACAACATCTCTAGACAGGAGAATAAAAAGATCAAGAACAAGAACGATTAAAATTTACTTCGAAAAGTTAATAGAGACAACCTTGCGAATGGGAAAGCACCAAACATTACCCTAATTTTCGCTAGGTAAATTTTCTTTGCTGTTAAAAGATAGTTTGACAAAATCAAGTCGGACAGTGATGCATGTGATCTATACCGTAATAGATAATGAAAATTGTTGTCAAATACGTAAATAAAACAGACCTTTTATGCTAGTTCCTCTCTCAGAACGAATAATCATTATAGTAAAGATTTAAAAATTAAAACATGACATCTGCTCGAAGAGACAGTATTGTTAAAAGATAGGAATCAAATAAACGTTGAAGAAATACTCTCTTAATTCATGTTCTTCAATATATCAGACAACATGAAGGTGAACACCAAATTCTACAGCCAGCCTCATGAATAACAAGGCTTGAAATAGTATTAGATCTCTTAGATAACCAATATACAATATCTGTCAAAAAGAAATAATGAAAAGACACCAAATGAGAGATATGAAACAAATTTTCTTCTCAACATAAGAAACGAATAATATTTATACTAACTAATAAATAAAATTTCCTAGTAGAATATTTGATTCACAACGTGATGTGAACCGAACCTAAGCTCCTCCTATTCTCTAGTTCATTACTATGCACGCAGATAACTTAAGTTTACATAAACAGGTTCTTCAGCACAGCATGCTCGAAAATATGTTAATCAAAATCACATTCGGAGACATTGCATGTACTTTGAATGAAAAGTAAATATAGAGATATATCGATACAAGCTAATATTCATGTGACATAAAAATAATAAAAATAACTAGAAAAATTACAAAGAGTCTCAGGGGTTGTATAGTTTTTATAATCGACCGTAAAGTTGTTAAATTCTCGATTGATTAAGATCTGTTAAGAGTGAATCAATTCAGAAAACGAACATTTTCAAATAGTTTCGATATTCATAATTTTATATTTTCTCGAAGGTAGAGGGAAGCAGAGATGTGTATAACGTTTCAGCAAGAAGATTACTCTAAATTTGTCGATGAAATTCGAGGAAACTGGTTAATTTACAATATAAGGTACAGTGACGTGTGAATACTTCAACGTTATACTGGATTCCTCACTCTTACTCGTATCTCATGTAGAACTCATAAACAAAGTGTGATCTCGAGATCGAACTCGAGCTCGGGCTCTCGAGACTATCAATACTAATTGCTAGACAATGTACCGGAATTTTATTAATGTGATACTGGCCTAATAATAGCAAGTATATTGCATCCTGCTGTAAGGTTAAAGAACGCATATTTTTGGTATTGTTGTGTGCAATTTTTAAAAGGCCACTCTCTTAGCCTTAAGAAGACGGAAAAATTGTCGGAAACCTTAGTAGTTGCATTTGTATAAATATTTTAACTATAAATACTTTAGGGGGCTCCGTGTGACAACAAATATAAAATTGATACCGAAAACCTAGTGGGAAAAGAGGACTTAAGATACTGTGCCATATGACGGAACTTGATCGCATTATGCTATAAGGCAAGATGTCCTGATCAAGTTTTATGTTAGCACGTTTATACAAAACCTGCGATTAGAACCTTAATTCAAATTCGCTTCATATCAGTTCTAAGAAATTAATAATAATAAAATAATATAAATACATAGAAATGAATAATAATTAAGTTGATAATAATGGTATGATAATAATAATTAATAATAAATAATAATAATAAAATTTAATGAACTTAATAATATAATAATTTACATATTAAATGTCAATAATAACTTTGATAATAACATAATAAGTCAACAATACATAAATTAATATATGAATAATAAATAATAATGAAAAAATAATAATAATAGTAAATGGAATAATAATAATAATAATAATAATTTAATAATAATAATGAATAGAAGAAAAAAAGGAAATAAATGAATTAAAATAAATTGTATATATATTGGTGAATAATATTAATTATATAGAGTAATAATGAAATTTACTAACACAAAAATTTGGCGTAACTCGTAGGTGGACACTTTGATAGTTTAGAGCATTTTTTTAATGTATGTTTGATGAGCTGTAAAACGAAATTCTGTATTTATTAGGTTTTAGAAGGCTTATTATATCTCTTACATGGTATGAGAGAACATGTTGATCGCCAGACAACAGGATGAATCCCAAAGTATCCAACGTTAAACTACACTGTGATTTCAGCATGTTTCTTAGATGTATTATAATAATTAGAGGAATTTTGACCAGTTTGGGTGGAAAAATCGAGGTTATCATTACTTACGTGAAGATGCCATCTCTAAGTGAAGGGTCATAGACACATCCAATTAAGTGGAAGAGTACATAGAAGACCCGACAGGACTAGGAAGACGGACCCTTCAGTCATTGACAGGGCAGGAGATGCTTACAATGTGTGTTCAGAATCCAAACAATATTTAGAAATAAATGTGAAAATATGAGCTGTTAGCTTATTCGAATGGTGTCTTAATTATACAGATGAAAAATCCAATATTGCATTTTGACATATGACTGAATTCCGTATACTCGATTTCCCTCTTTGTCTTTTTATAGATACTACTCTCCCTTATCCTCTTTTTTATGTATATTAAAGATGTTTCACAGGTGGGATGGTATTGTTTTTTTTTTGTAGTATATTTATACCGAATTTTTAGAAGAGGAAGGGAGCTGAGGTTTTAATCTCTTTTCCTCTCTTTGAAGATATTATTTTGCAAATTTTTTAAACTAGTGAATATGTTGAGAATAGGCACTTTGTCCTTCTATTTACACACACACATACACACCTAACACACACACAGATATATATTAATATATATAATATATTATATATAATATATATATATTATAATATATAATATAATATATATTATATATATATATATATATATATATATATATATATATATTAAGTTATTAAGTTTTTGACATAATATAGTATAGTATGTTATTTAAATATTATATTAAGAATGATGTATAGTGATGTAATGGAATATAGAGTGATAGTAATGAGAGTGATAGATAGTCTATATATATATATATTACCTATATACCTTAATATATTATTAAGCAGGTATTGAATTAATTTGAGTTTATTGTGTAGTATGATATATACGATATAATGAATAATATAGAGTAATTTTATATATGATATAGTATATAAATCATTCCTCTATCTTCTTACCTAAACTGGGTTCGAACGCCACACCTTGCTTTACCCAACACGAGGGGTGTAGTACGGAACCCAGTTAAGTAAGAAAGCCTAGGATATTATATATTATATATATATATAATATATATATTATATAATATTATTATATATATATTATAATATAGGGGATATTTATAGGTATATATAACTATAATAGTGTGAGTAATGATAAAAGGATTATATAGGATAAGTGACTATATAACAAGTGGTTTGTCGCTATTTCACTAACACACTTAAAACGTATGTATTATAGATTAAAGTAAAAGATATATTGGTATATATATATACTAAAATATATATATATATATATATATATATATAATATATATATATATTATTATATAATAATATATATTATAATATAATATATTATATATATATATAGTATACTGGTAATAGTTGGGTTTAGGTAATTCTAAAAAAAAGAGATCATATTTCTTTAAAAACTATCGATTTTTGAAATGGGTATGAGTAGCAACTCTGCCACATGCTTGGGAGTAAGAAAAATATATGCCGACAAATTCTCACTGACTATATTTATAGGAACTTTATTAGAATGTTTAATGATTGTTAGTTAATTGTTATTCTTATCTATTTTAAAAAATTAAGGTTATATGTTATTTAAGTAGACAAAGTGATTTTCTGTGGTCAGTAAACTGGTGATACTATACCAAAAACTTATCAAAGCCCTAGATAGCTTAATAGTCCTAAACCGAATTTTTAACTGAGCATAGAGAATATAATAAAATCTCATTTGATAGAGGAATATATATTGTTATGATTTGAATGATCTGCAGAAACTGTGTTTTTAGTTCCTTCTTTAGATGGAGGAGGAGAATAATTAAAACAAAGAAGAATGGTATAGAGAAAAAATTGCAGATCAATATTTCGCAGATGTACTCAAATTTCTAACAACTTACCATATATATAGTATATATATATATATATTACTAGATGTATAGTCAATATATATATATAAAGTATTATATATATATATCATATATAATAAATATATAGTGTGTATTATATATATATATATAAATATATATTATATATATTATATATATATATTATGGCATTATGGATATACATTCCAACGGAGCTTCGTTCGTATGCACGTATAGCTCTCCGCGTTACGTATACTGTGACGTGCGGATGGAATGGCCGTAGTGTGACGGTTTACTTTGAAGAATGCGTCCACACTGTCGGTATGTTAGATTATATTTGGGGATTCATATATCAAAATATTAATCCTTATGTATATACGTGGATGTAAGATTAGGGTAATATACTATAAAATACTTGTAAGTATACTACCTTATAGTAGTATATATATTAGGATCTTATTAACATATGATATATAATATAGTAAGGGTATTGTTGTTACTAATGTTAATAGTTATCTTTTATATATCCAATAATCATGATAATGGTAATAAAGTATATAAAATATTATATATATATGGTATGGTTATTTGATAGGGTTTAACTGAAAACTCATTTGCAACATACGAATATTTAATGAGAATTGACACGGGTTATGAAATAGGCCTATCTATAGGTAAAAATTAGTATTTTATTATTATTATCATAGGTTTGTTCAGTGAACGTGTGTTTTAATAACTTCTTTAAGCTTTTCGTTTTAAAGTACGTTAACTAAATATATATTTAAAGCTAAAATGTGAAAAATTGTTGATCCAAGTCACTTAATTCCTAAGAAAATAGGCGTAAAAAAAGATCCATTTATAACACCTTATTAAGGAATAAATTGCAGTCTAAAAAAAGTTACAACAGATTGAACTATTATGAAAATTTTTTTTATTTCAAGCCTCGATTCAAAATGTTCAAACTTGAGTTATATATAATAATATATATAATAAATATTATATATTATATATATATATATATTTATCTATATATATATATATATTATATATATATTAATATATATATATATATATATATATATAATAATATAATTAATAATTTAGATATATAATATTATATATTTAATATATATATAGTGATATATTAATAGATATAATATATATATATAATTAATTATTATAATAGCCCTACACAGCACTTTAATCACTAATATAAATCATACCTAACTGTATTATAAATATAGCCATTATAATTATATTCTTCTATAGTACAGCTTAACATAACTAAGTTTTTCATATTCTATATACAGTAAAAAATGGTAGCTTTACATATAATAAGTTAAAATTATTTATAATTTAATTTACTAATTTTTAACTTAAAAGTTATTATATATTATAAGATAGAATAATATATTTATATGATAGGATAACTTATAAAAAGGGATATATATATTTATAAGATTGATAAATATATATATACGATGTAAATATAAAATGGAATATATATATATATATTTAATATAATATAGTATATATATATATATATATAGTATATATAATATATATAGTATATTATACTACCTTTTAGTAGTAAGGTATATTAGTATATACGCTCAGAATAGCAGATAAATAATATATTTATAGTAATACTATACTATTAATAATATGGATACAGGAGTAGTATATAGTATATATACTATAAACTATATATATAGTAGGCTGCATACTAGTTTTTCATTACCCCTCGAGTAAGTTATTTGATTTGTTAAGGAGGAACTACCTATACCAGTACGACACCCAAGATTACAATGAAGATAGCTTTAGGTAATATATATATATATAATATATAGGAATAAAAAAACAAGAGAGAAACTAGTATTAACCGGAGACCAATCCCTGGATAGGTATATATAGTATATATTATATAATAGGATTCACCTCACCCCCGTATATAATATATAAGTTCCAATAACCATAATAGGAGCCTATATAAGATATATGAATAGGGGACCCGGAGCGTCCGTAACATCGGTATGATTAGTCGGATAAATATATATAATAACTACATAATATATATATAATATATATATATAATATATTATATATATATATCACGTGTATATATAGATTATAATATACTGATATATATAGTATGATAATATATATATGTTATCTATACCTACATAAAAAACAATATTAATATGTAAATTTACCCCTATACCCAAATAATAATGGAAGTACTTGTTTGGTACATTTATCCTGTTAAAATAATAATTTCTTTGATTCTATCAATACTCAAAACATTTTGGCTACATATAATATATTATTTTAACTATTTTAAATCAATTGTATATATTATTATATATATATTATACTGTTCTAATTATTTGTAATTATATATATATATAATATAATATATATATATTATATATATTATATATAATATATATAATTAATATAATATATATAAATATATAATTAAATAATATATATATAATTATATTAATATATTATATATATATAATATATAATATTATATATTAGTAAAAAATTCATTTATATATTATATTAGAGAGTTTTTATACATAAATACTCAGTACTATATATATATATAAATCTACGAAAGCTCTTATAATATAACAAATGTATAAAGAAACATAATCTTAAAAACACAATCTATAAGAAATAACTAATCAATAGATGTGAAATAATATACATAATATAATTAATATTTTAATAAAATAATAAACAGCAGTTTATTACAGTTTTCTAAGAATATATATAATAACTATAGAGTAATCATATGAGTATTACAATAGCTTACTCTACATAATCCTCATAAGAATAATAGATATACTTTATAAAATGATAGTAATTAATATAAATATAATTACATTTATAAAATCCCAAATTCAAGATAATATTAATTAAATATTAAATAATATATAAATAATTAATTATAATGTATAAATATAAATATAATAATATGAATATATATACTCTGCCGAAAAGTGGCGATAAAAAGGGACAGCAACTCGACGATCATTCTCAAAGAGTCAAAACGCATGACCCATTGAAAGTCTGCACGTATTTGGACGGGATCAATCAATGACGGTAATCACCCATGTGACTTTACATATCAGATTATTTAGATGGAGTAATATTTAAATTATCTATAACTCTGGGCAGTATCTCTCGATATATTTATCTATTTGAGTATAAATACTCCCAAAATATTAAGAAAATCCTTCTGGAAATATTTTTTAAAAATTGTATAGATTATAGTCGATACTTACATACTTGAGGCTAAATTAAAATTTGATTTAGATTTTTAGAGTATCCTTTATTGAATTGAACAAAAATAATGTTAGCACTCATAGAACTTCCAATAATTATTAATTAGATGTTATCATCATTATCTGATGATATTATGTCTAAAAATTGTCATTTTTGATCATTTCTTCTCTTCTAAGAACACTCTACCTTATTATGTTGTTCTAATCGGACCTTCAGGGTCTTTAATGTTTCACAGACTTAGCAAATAATTAAGATTTATATAATTTATATACAAAAAATTGCAAAATATCAATCAAACTTTTTGTAAACGCCCCCAGTCTTTTCAAAATTAGTGGTTCTATTATTTACTCAAAATTTGTGAGAAGATGTAAAGATATTTTCTTACGGAAAATTTCTGAAGAATTTTACTATATTGTGATATGATAATACAACAATTCATTATAGTTCGTGTATCTCAACCAATAAAATCAATGATCCTATTATTGTAAGTATATAAAGTGAATGGTTAATAGATTGAGTGATTTTTTACAATTTTAGTTTACGTATTCATTATAGTACATAAAGGAATTATGATATCTCTTAATTCCCAAATAGCTAGAATAAGCCGTTGTATTTCTTATGAAATTAAAAATTTTGGAATTATAGAGTACTCACTCATTCTTTAGAATGTTATATTCGAAAGATAAAATCAAACTCTACTGATATATCTAAAATATTGGTGGTCCCGTGATCACAATAAATTGAACGATCTCATAAACATCTGAGTTATGAGTAATAAATCTCTGTCTGAATGTGGATCGGCATTTCTTATAGTAACGGACGGAGGAGAAAAATATAATCGTCGGAATCAGTGCTTTAGTTGCATAGAGAAGGATGAGAAATAGCACTAGGCAGTTATGAGCATACACTTCTAAAGATAAGATAATTGTTATTGTGGTGTCGGCCATTAATTAGATGCTTCCAAAAAAATTAGAAAATGTCAGTCATCGATCAATTTAGTGTGGTTCCTAAGTAAATTGATTTAGAGGGGTTTAAATTATTAATTTGAAGTACACATTCATTTATATGGAAAGGAACTTACTGTTAGTGGACAACTCTCTCCATTGGATGATATATGCAATTCAGTTCGATCATAGTCTAGATTCTCCTACATACTACGGACAACATTGAGAAGAGGAAAAGGAAGAAGGGGCCTGTGGAAGGAGTCTGGACTCAAAAAATTCCATATAAATATTGGGCCGATGATCAGGACTTAACTAGACTGCCCATACTTGGAGCACCCAGAATATTGTCGAATAAAACTTATGTAAAGGTAAAAACACATTTGAAGATTTTGAGACAATACAAAACGTAGCAATTAATAGAAATTGGGAATGGAGTATAGAAGTCATGATATAGGTGTAAAAAAAAATTCTTAGTGAAAAAAAATTCCAAAAGATGGGAAATTGGAACATTTGTAAACAAACTAGTAACATCAAAAACTAGTTACAGCAAAATGATTAAAGGGAATAAATCTTCCTATTTTATCAATAAATTCCATAGCAAAGATAGTGAATAGATAGAGAGTTATATATAATATATATTTAATAATATAGTAATATATATAATATAGATATAGATATAGATAGATAAATAGATATATGATATATATACATAATATATATATAGTAATAATAGATAGTAATAGTAAATAGATAGTAGATATAGAGAGTATTATATATAATATCTATATATATATAGTACAAGTATAAAGGTTGTGAACCGCGAATAAACAAAAGAATGTTATCGTCAATTTTTTGCATTTTTGCTTTACGAGTTAAATTGATGATTTAGAGTTGTTAACTACAGCTTGGTACGTGTTAGGTCCGACCTAAAAAGAGTCTCACATTACAGTTTAATTTATCTTTGATATAATTCTTTTAAGAGATTCTGTGGATAATATATGTATAGTTTAACACCCTTATGAAAAATGGACTCGCGAACAGCAAACCGGACTAGAGAAGAAAAGTTAAAAGAAAAAAGGTCCCTGCACAGGGAGAAAACGTCTTAGGAGTGTTTGCAGGTCCAGTGATCCTAACCTCGTAGTGAAAAGACTTAAGAAAAATCTTAAAGAAAAGGTAAAGTACCACTCCCACGGGATGCAAAAGCCAAGTAAATTTTTTTATAAAAATAACTAAATAAGACAGATTAAACATAATTTACCGAGGCGTAAATAAAAAGTATGATATAAAAGGTAGTGGAAGTATAATGCTAAGGTAAAGTCCCGCTCACACAAAACGGAAAAGTAAATCTAAAAAGCTTTTAAAAGCAACTAAATAAGACACCTTAACTTAAAAATTTCATATGGAAGGCAACCAAAGAAATTGGTATTAAATATATTTAAGAATAAAAATAGTAAAAGTAATAATAGGACTATTTCTTTGAGGAACAATACTCCAGAAGGGGCATGGAGAGATTTTTAAGATAAATGACGGACGAGACCTTTTCTGCTCCTCCCCCACCAAGGCGTAAAAATATCTAAAGACCAAAAAAAGAACAAGTAGTATAAGCTCTTGACAGGAAGAAAAGACATTTTCCAGTTAAAGAAGGGAACAAAAATGATAAATTTTGTTACGTTTTGATGTTGCGATATATATATATAATTATATACTATATATATAATTTATAATATATATATATATAATAATATATATATTATTATATATAATATATATATTTTATAAATATATATATATATAATATATATATATATATATTAATTATTAGAAATATTTTCTTTATAAAGAAAATGTTGAGAGGTAGTTTTTTATTCAACATATATAATAGGATAGATAGATAGAATAGATAAGATAGATAGATAGATAGATAGATAGATAGATAAGATAGATTAGATTAGAAGATAGTGAATCATAAAAAAGACAGTAGATAAGAGAAACGTAAAGATAAAATTATTATATATATATATATTATATATTTATATATAAATATATATTTATATCATATTTATATATAATATATAATATTAATATATAGAGAGAGAGTAGAGAGAGAGAGACGAGAGACGAGAGGAGTCTTGATTGTAGAGAAGGAACGGAGGGCGAGAGTTGCATTACCCTTATACTCGTTTCGTTTCAATTCAATTAAGGAAAAGGCAAAGTAAAACTAGAGTGCATTATTTTAAAATCGTTGGAAGGTCTCTATTGGAAATCACTTTCCTTTTCATTAAACACTCATCAGATTGTTTCTCGTTGCCACAAAGTCAATCTATTTAAAGCAATCGCTTTTTCCGTGTCCTTTTGCTGCATTTGTGGGACTCCGTTGTTCGTGATTATGTTTATCATAAAAGAAGAGTGAGTGGCAAGATAGTTTATATGCAGTTTGATACAACAAATAAGGGGGGAGATGGACAAAATCGTGCTTTTTTTTCAGTGAAATGCATAGAACGCGGGTAAAATCGTTTTTTTCTCAGTTGATGCATTGCAATAGCGGGACCATTTTTTTGGCAAGGGGGTTTCTCCGGGGGCCCGGGAAAGGGGGGGCCCTTTCAGTTCAACTTTTTATTTGGGAGTTGGTATATATGATAAGGAAGATTGAGAGTGATAATATTTATGAGGCCGAAAGATGTAGCTATTTATTGTAGATTGCTCTTAGTTAGACGAAAAAAATAATATACAATTGCAGTTTAAATATCTAATTTTAGCATATATATATATATATATATATATTATATATAATATATATATATATAATATATATATATATAATATATACATATATATATATATTATATATATATATTATATAATACACGTAAAGGCGAGAGACCTTTGCCTTTATCTATTCTACCTAACAAGAATTTTATTATTCTCGGGATTAGGACGATGACAGTTAAACTATCGTATCTAGGCAACCGGATACATTGACTACCATTCAGGAGAATCCACAATTATTTTTTTTTTTTATAAGCAACTTTTTATTTTAGTTTCTTCACTTTCTTCAAGTTTCTTGCCGTTGTTCTAGTCCCATGTGATATAATTCCTTTTTGCCTATATCGATGGCTACAATTAACAATCTACAGTTTAACATGATACAGAACTTAATATGGAAAACTAAGAATATTAAATATGCGATAAATGTTATTAAATTTATTATCAAATAATCTTTAAATATCGATAAAATCGATATACTCTATTACCGTTAAATCATTTATAAATCATTATATACCATAATAATCACAATAAATTTGCGCATACTACAGCTTGTGAAGGATTAAAGTGGGTATCGGGAAAATAGGGATATACCATCAATACA
Source organism: Trachelipus rathkii (assembly GCA_015478945.1). Classification (NCBI taxonomy): domain Eukaryota; kingdom Metazoa; phylum Arthropoda; class Malacostraca; order Isopoda; family Trachelipodidae; genus Trachelipus; species Trachelipus rathkii. The sequence goes on along the minus strand of JABUQX010029512.1, from coordinate 25,526 downwards.
GTCTATTTTTTTGTTACTTTATAAGGGGGGGGGGCTCTTAAATCTGACTGATAAGAATGGATCATCAAATTTATATTTATTTCTCAATTTTATTATAAGGTTGGATGATGAATATACTTGAATATATTAGTTATCCCAAGTCGTTGGAAATACCGAGGTGGCAGGAATACCGTACACATAGAAATATATCACCCATCTCTTTGTAGACTTAAATTTAATGCTGCCAAGATGCAATTGATTTTCAGACTTCTTACGGAACAGCCAGCAGATACTAGGTTGTTTAGTGTATCCTAGATTTAACTGAGTGTTTTGCACGCTGTGCCCGAAATTGGAGAAATAAATGCAAAAACTAATGCCTCAATTGGTACCCTATCCTTTGACAAACTTCATGCTATCTTTTATAACTTCAACCCATTTTGGTGATTATCGGTCTTATTAGAATGAGTCGATTTTCTCCAAAAATGGTGATATCTGAGTCACAACATAGATCGTAATATTAGGATCAAGTAGAAGTGACCTCAAAACCAGAAGCTGAAAGAAAAACCTTACATAAGTTTTTATCGTTACAAAATCTTTCTCCGTTCTAACAAATAAATTTCAGTATTGCCAACCACTTTGCCTATGGCTATTAAAATAATAAAAAAAAGGTATTTATTTATAATAATATCCAGATTTCTTATAAAATATTTACGTTTGGTTGAGCCAGAGACATATCCTTTTTGAATCTATCTTTTCGATATCTTTTTTGCAAGTGTAAAAACCCTCCCCTTAAAAAAAAGATTAATAGTGTACCCATAGTTGATTCATGAGTTTAGCTTGATATATTTACTTGCATCCGTAGTCATTTAATATGGTCCTTAGGGTTGCGTTTCAATGCATTTCGCTTACGATCTACATATAGGTTAGGGTTTGCGTTGTTACGCCCTCTAAATTCTCAGTTCTTATATATCTATATTATATATAATTTATCTTTCCTTAAAGTATAAATATTTCTAATATATAATATAGTATATAATAGTATATTTACTATTATTACTATTATATATTACCATTATATATATATATATATTACTATATATTATATATATATATACTATGATTATATCTATTTATACTATATATATATATATATATATAATATATATATATATTTTGCTAGGTATACCAAAATCTATATATGAAACAAAACCCAATACGGAAGGTATTTTTACTCAAAAACATTATTTTTTACCTTACCGTTGAAATTCTTAACTCTTGTGCACTTCAAAAGCGCGTTTTTCTTTCTCATGTCGAAATCAGCGTTTGGCTAACTTTATCAATTATTATTTTTATAGTGTCTCAGATTTCGTACTCTTTCTCGTCTCATTCACATCTTATTATTTGCTAGTTACTTACTACTAACATATAGTGATTTTTTTTAATATAAAAAACATATTTATCTGCACCATGAAATGGAGAAGGTCCTATATATATATATATATATATATATATATACTATATATATATATATATATATTATATCTTATATATATATCTATATTATATATATTATTATATCTTTATCTATATTTATATAATTCTATTTCTTATCTTATACTTTATATCATTTATACTTTAATTATCTATATATTATATATATAATATATATATAATTATAATTGCAACCTCCTGTGGCAAACCATTTCTTCTACACCTCACAGCAGTGCAATAAGTATTGATAAAATACCCCTATTGAGTAATTCACCTGCTGGGATTGAACCTGGGCCCTACCATATCTATTATGTAATATTTTCTTTCATTTTGATCAATTTTCGCAAAAAAAAATATGAGAGAATTTTATCGTAACATTATGAAATTTGTAAAAGATCGATCGTTTCTATAATGTTAACTATGCCTAGAACGAGAGCACGAGTATAGGGAGTCGCCTCTGAATTATATAATAATATATATATATATATATATATATATATATATATATATATAATTATAATATAATATATATATATATATATATATAATATAATAAATATAAATATATATATATATAATATGGGGAAAGTGCATAATAGACGCCAAAATGACCAAAGAAATTAAGAACTTTAAAAAGTACGAGAAATGTAGATATATATGTATTAAATATATAAAAATCCAATTTAATGTAATAAAAATTTGATTAAAAGTAATAATTAATTAATTAAAGTATATAGTTCATCGTACGTTTGGCAGAGTAATGATTAGAACTCTGAATGAACTGAGGCTATATTTTTCACGTTAGTAATATTTTTGATCGTAGAAGGGAAGGATGTGTTTTTGACTCTTTTAAAAGATGGGAAGGATGTGTTTTTAATTCTTTTAAAAGAAAATGTTATGATGCAATATTTTTGAAATTATGTAGTAATGATTATGAGCAAACAATGTAGTTAATATTTATTTATTTTTATAGATTGGTATAATTTTTTTGTAGAAAAATCTTGTGAAGAAATATTAAATTCGAGAAAAAAAAATAACCGAGCTAACCTAACCTAACCTAGCCTAACCTAACCTAACCTAACCTAACTTATCCTAACCTATCCTAACCTAACCAAACCTAACTTAACTTATCTAATCTAACCTAACCTAACCTAACCTAATTTAACATAACCTAACCCTTTACAAAAAAAAAATCCTTTTGAGTTACTTTTATATATATATATATACTATATTATATATATATATATATATATATAACATAGTAATGGGGTTAGATATCCCCCGTAAACATAGGTTTCTGCCATTTAATATATCCATAATATAATATTATAATTTAGTATGTTATAATTTTGCCAGATTTATTTTGCACCTTCGCATATATAATATATTTATATATATATATTATATATAATATATATATATTATATATATATATATATTATAAATATATTATAATATATATTATATATATATTATATATATATATATATATATATATAATAATATGGGAAAATTTGGTTTTAAAACTACCACTCATATCTCAAAAACTACATAGATACAGGGAAAGGGAATACATTGTTGGAATCCTTGGTAAATTTTAGTCGAAATGAAATATATATATATATATATATATATATATATATATATATTATATATATAATATATATATTACTATATATATATATATATATATCTAAAAAACTACAATAGCTACAGCGAAAAAGAATTCATTTTTGGAATCCTTGGTAAAATTTTACATAGGAAAATGTTAAAAAAAGAAATAAAAAAAAATTTATTTGTTAATTATTATAGTAATATGATTAGAAGGAGCCTATTTAGAGACCTTTTATTGGTAACTCGTTAAAAATAAATAGACTTTCTATTAAATTTTGATTTTTTTTTATATACTAAAATACCCCAAGGATATACCCCACCGATGGCTCAGGAGCCGGTGTCTCTCGCCTTCCGGGAACTACGGGGGAGGATAATTCCCCCCCTTCCTGGGAGGGTCTCCGGAACCCCCGCTCTTTGGTATTTGGGTGTCGCGGGGGTTCTCCGCCCCTCCCCTACGGGGTATGAAAAACGTTCCCCCCCTGTGTTCCCCCGTCGGCTCGAGCCCCCTACATTGCCGAGTAATACCTTTACAAAACAATAATAATATTCATAATATACTACTATGTCCCCTGCTTCCTAAACGAAAAATATAGAACAGCTGTTTTTGCTTGAATGTTGAATTTTCTCTATTTATTTATTTTTTTATTATTTTTCATTTTCCTAACTAAAATTTTACAAGAATTCCAAAATGTTTTCCTTTTCGCTGTAGCTATTATAGTTTTTGTATATATTTTTTATTTTTATCTTTTTTTTACATTTTCCCGCCCACTAAATCTGTGTTACCAGGATTTCAACAATGTATTCCTTTTTCGTATCTATTGTAGTTTCTTTGAGATTATGATGTTGTTAGTCTAAACCTCCAAACTAAGTTGCTTATTTCTATATACTTATCCAATTCTTATCTTAACCTATCATTATTTAATTATAATCTAAATCATAGTTCAATATTTATTAGCATTCCTTTTCATTCATTTCTATCTTTTTCTTATCTTTACTACTTATCTTTCTTCTTTTCATTTAGAAAACTCATTTATCTCTATTTCACCATAGAATCATATACATGAAAGTGAAATCTTTTACATTGACAAGGCAGAAGTAGCAGTCAAAAGTTTTATCTATCTACCCTCCTTCTTCCTCCTCCTCTTCCTTATCCTGCGGGCTACCATTGTAAACTCTACCTCGAGCCTCTGCCATTCCTCTTATTCCATCTATCATCTGAGCTTCCATCTTCATTTCCCTATTATTACATTTGTACACCTTTTTTGTTTATAAATTTACATTAAAGACGAACACCATCTCAGCGTACTCTGCTCTGCTCTCTCTCTCTTGCGTCTCTCTCTCTCCCTGTGCTCTCTCTCTCTCTCTCTCTCTCTCTCTCTTCTCTTCTGCTCTCGACCACCCACACACACACAGCCTATTTCCTTTTATTCTACGTAGTTCGTGGAAACGTTTTATAAATAGACTCATTCACTAAACTCTATACCTTAATATAATTATAACTCTTAAGTATATAAATATATAAATATATATATACCATATTTATTCTTCATAGCTCCCTTAGGTTATTCCCGACGCCTACTATAAGTATTACCTCATATAGACTATACATGTCATAAGTGAGTTATGAGGGTTGTCGGCCTATATTATTTACCAGTATCAGTAATAATCACTATATAGTATACATAATATATTCTTTACATATATTTATATAGGCTTACTCAATCAAACTCTATCTCCCACCGAGTATAATATCATCTCAGAGAAATCCCTTGCTTCTGTAGTACTATTCCATAGTATATAGGATATATATATTTCTACTATCACCAGCCAAGGGATGAAAGTTTATCAAAGCCAAGGAAGTGGAGTATAATATATAATAATAAAACTAATAGGTTGCTATAGCTGTCTGCACCCTATTAACCCATTACGATAATAATAAATCTCAAATTATATATATTTATACAGTATATATATATAATATATTAAATAATATATATATATATATATATATATATATATAATATATAATATATATTATATATACTATAATATATATATATATATTATAAATTATTATAATAATAATATATATATATAATATTAAAATTATATATATTATTTATATAATATAATATATAATTAATATAATATATATTAATATATATACAGAGAGAGGATGAGATATGAATATAGAATGAGGAAAAATATGATTAAATTTGAGAGAAGTACGTCAAGAATTGGATGAAGCAACGAAGGCCGGCCGAACTTGGAATGAATTATAGAGAAGATAGAGTATGTAATAAGATAGCTATAGAGATATATAGGTATATATATATAGTAGAGAATATATAATAGTAATAGAGATTGAGATGAATAGTAATATAATATTAGTTAAGAGAGAGGAGAGATGAGAGAGAGATAATAGTGCAATAGTAGTTTAGCACTACTTGTGTTGTTAAATTCTGTAATAAGGCTCCACGTGGAAAATACAGCGAGTTATTGGTAAAGTGTAATAACATTACGCGCACAAGAGATTAGAGGGCCTGCAGTTTTATTTGAATCTCTAATTATTATCAAATATATTATATTTGTTTAATAATGTACTTAAAATAATTAAAATTTATTTTTTTGCTCAAATTAATGAATATGGAACTAGTAATTTAAATTAATATATTTATAACTATAATACAATATATAGATAATTATCAGTAGTAGGTATGATACTAGGATATACTATATGTATTCAATAAATAAATGTTTTCGATATATATTTTAAAATAATATATATTAAATAATTTTTTATTTTTATTCAATAAAAAATTTAAATTAAAATAATTGAAGAAACTCTCGAATTTCAATATTACTATAACCAGATCTGTTTTGCACATATAAATATAATAACTACAATTAATTATATTTATTAGGTAATGATCTGATACGTATATAAATGACGATTATAAAGTAAATAATGTATGATAAATATACTAATATAATATTAATATAATATATAATAAATAATATAAATATTTAATATAATTTATTATATTCAATAATAATATGAAATATATAATATTATCCGGCTATGTAAAAGTATACCATAACACTTAGCATAGATAATATAAAACTACAATATATAACTATTAATTTTGGTAATACTATAGCGTATATATATATAAAGTACTTATATTTAATATACAATAATATGTAAAAATAAAATAATAAATTAAAAAAATAATAAAATAATAAATAAAATAAAATATAAAAAAAAAAAAATATTTATTAGGGTCCACGAGCTCACGTATATACCCGTAGGTGAACAGAATATGGATCGGAAGTGGCGGTCTTCTCCAGAACCCGTAGGGAGGGGCGGAGGAGACTCCCCCGAGAAACACAAATATACTCCCTAATGAGTGAGGCGGGGCGTTTACGAGATGAATCCCTCCGAAGTAGGTGGGGAAAAATAGTCCTATACATCCTTTTTCGTATTCTCCCACCGAAAAGCGCTTCACGATGAGACCCCAGGTAACTTCCCTATGACATTTACTCATTTTTAATGCGGTTAACCTCTTAGTGGTTATATCCTTATATAGTAATAATATATAATAATAATAAATAATATAAAGTAAATAAATTTTTATATAATAACTGGATCGTGAGGATATGTATTTTGTAATATAATATAGACTTGTAAACTTATAGTCATATTACTATATTAATATTATATTTATTTAGATAATATATCTAATAATAAATAATAAACTAAAAATTTTAAATTTGATAGTTAGGATCAATATATATATATATACTATAGTAAAATATATAAAAAACTAAACAAATAAAAATAATATCAAAATAAACTGTGACGGATGTCGGTTAAAACCATAAATCAATTAGTTTACGATAATAATATTAATTATAATATATATTATATATATATATATAAATATATTATATTTAATATATATTATATAATATATATTAATATAGTATATAATTATTAAATTATTAAATATATATATAATATATATATAATATTTTATAATATATTATTATTTAATATTAATTATATATATATATATTAATATAATATATATATAAATATTAATTAATTTAATATAATATATATATTTATTATATATAATATATATATATTACCGATATATATATTAATTATTAAATTATAAATATAATTTAATTTAATTATAAATATATATATTTAATTTAAAGAAAAATATTATCATTATTAATTATTTTTTATTATATTAGTTTATCATATACATTTATTTAATTTAAAAGAAGTGAAAATTACAATATATATTATATATATATATTTATCTTTCTATAAAAAATTTTATATGAATAATATATTAATTTAGGAATAAAAAAAATAACTGGATACTAGAGTCGGTCGAGCAGCTTATATTTACTTAGAGATTATTGGCCAATAGTCTTTATAGATAACCGGAATTATTTTTTTTGAATCAGAGAAGTAAAAGTGGCAACTTAGATCGCCATATATAAAAAGGTGAATATAAGTTGAATAATATCACGTAAATAATCAGGTAGATAGGCAACGGTCCAAATATGGCAAGATCGACATAAGCGATCATCAGACAGGGTAGAAGCAAAGAACTAACAATCCCAGCAGATGGAATGGTAGCCGCGCCCGGCCGCGGCGTATACATAAAGACACATTCGAACGTTCCAGCGTGGCGCCGGTGACGCTGGGCGCCGAGTCCCCGTCTGACTGGCCCTGAACAAGCGAAGTGCACGCTCCCCTGTGGACAGTAACGAGGCGTTTTCCAGCTGCCTGGAAAAGCGAGCTATGTATGGCCAGTTGGGCAAATTTGCTGCGGTCTGCTCTCACTTGCGCACGTCATCACGTGGTACACACTACAAACCACATAGCAAACACAACAACATGAATATTATGGTGATAGCG
>JABUQX010029512.1:2500-5000 GCA_015478945.1 Trachelipus rathkii | reverse complement strand
ATATAATATATATAGTATATAATTAATCTAGAAATAAAAGTATCATATATGTTACAAAAGTAACTCAATTAGGAATTTTTTTATGTAAAACTACTTTCAGGTTAGGTTATTGGTAAATTTAGGTTAGTGTTTCTTAGGATAAGTTAGTAGAGGTTAGGTTAATAGGTTAGAAGTTTAGGATTAAGTTAAGTTTAGGTTAGTTAGGCTGATACGCTTTAGGTTAGGTTAGCAATCAGCGTCATTGTTTTTCTCGAAATTTTAATATTTCTATCACAAATTTTTCTACAAAAAATTATACCAATCCATAAAAAAATAAATAATATTGAACTACATTGTTTGCTCATAATCATTACTACATATTTAATTAATATTGTATCATAACATTTTCCTTTAAAAGAATTAAAAACACATCCCTCCCTTCTTTTAAAATAATTAAAAAACACATCCTTCCCTTTTACGATCAAAAATTATACTAACCTTAAAAATATAGCCTCAGTTCATTCAGAGTTCTAATCATTACTCTGCCAAACGTACGATGAACTATATACTTTAATTAATTAATTATTACTTTTAATCAAATTTTTATTAATTGAAAATTGGATTTTATATTTAATACATATTTATCTACATTTCTCTTTAAATAAACTTTTTTAAAAGTTATCTTTAATTTTCTATTGGTCATTTTAAAAAGTTACATGCCACCAATTATATATATATATATATATATATATATATATTATATATATATAATATATACTATATATATATATATATATATATATATATATATATATATATATATATATAATATATATATATATATATATATATATATAATTCCAGAAAAGGGCCAGGAGAATTACCTCGTTCTTTAGCATGAGTTAACATTTAATAGAAACGATCGATCTTTTACAATTTTCATAATGTTACGATAAAATTCTCTCATTTTTTTGCGGAAAATTTGCATCAAATTGAAAGAAAATATTAAGCGGACATCTGCTAGGGCCCAGTTTCAATCCCAGCAGGGTGAAATTACTTTTAGGGGTTATTTTTATCAATACTTATTGCACTGCTGTGAGGTGTAGAAGAATATAATGTATATTATGTACCTTATACAATATATATATATATATATATTATATATATTATATATATATTTATATATATATATATATATATATATTATAATATATATATATATATATATATATATATATTATATATATATATATATATATATATTATATATATATATAATAATATATAGGACCTTCTTATAATTTTCATGGTGCAGATAAATATGTTTTTCATATTAAAAAAAAATTCAAATATGTTAGTAGTATAGTATACTAGCAAAATAATTAAAGATGTGAACGAGGGAAAGATACGAAATCTTGAGAACTATTAAAATATAATGATTAAAGTTAGCCAAACGCTGATTTCGCATGAGAAAGAAAATCTTTTAGTGCTACCGAGTTAAAGAATTCAAGGTAGGGTTAAAAAATAATGTTTTGTTAAAATACCTTCCGTATTGGTTTTGTTTCATATATAGGTTTTGGGTATACCTAGCAAAATATATATATATATAATTATATATATATATATAACACATACAAAAAAAAATAATATTTATATATATATATATATATATATATAATAATTATATATATATATATATATATATTTATATATATATATATATTATAATATATATATATCTATATATTATATATATATATATATCATATATATATATAATATATATATATATATATATAAGAACCTGAATTTAGAGGGCAGTAAAAACGCAACCAACCTATATGATCGACGATGCATTGAAATGCAACCTAACCTATATTAATCTACGATGCAGTAAATTTCAAGCTAAACTCATGAATCAACTTTGGCGTGACACTATTAATCTTTTTTTAAGGGGAGGGTTTTTACACATCAAAAGATATCCGAAAGGTCAAATTGTTGATCTTCTGGCTCAACGCAAACGTAAGATTTTTAAAAAACTACGATATATTAAATAATTACCTTATTTTTATTTAATTTTTTTTTATCCTGCTCATCAACACTCAAATTTATTGTTAGAACGGAGAAGATTTTGTAACGATAAAAACTTATGTAAGGTTTTCTTTCAGCTTCTGGTTTTGAGGTCCAGCTTCTGACTTGATCCTAATTTACGATCTTGTTGTGGACTCAATCCCATTTTTGGAATCGATCATTCTAATAAGCGATAATCACCATAATGGGTTGAAGTTATAAAGATAGCATGAAGTTTGTCAAAGGATGGGTCCAGTTAGCTTGTTTTTGCATTTTTCTCCAATTTCGGCACAGCTCAACTCAGTTAATCTAGGATACAATTACAACCTAGTATCTCTGGCTGTTCCGTAGCCAGTCTGAAATCAATTAGCATCTTGCTCAATTAAATTTAAGTCACAAAGAGATGGTGATATATTTCTATGTGTCGGTATTCCTGCCACCTCGGTATTTC
>JABUQX010029511.1:0-22354 GCA_015478945.1 Trachelipus rathkii | reverse complement strand
TTGAAAATGCCTCACCTCACTCCTTCGCGTCAAAAATCTGCGCCTCCTTCTCCTGTTGATTCTCAGGCTTGTTCAGTTTACCGTCACATAACCAGCAGAGTATTTGTAAGAAATCCATCAACGTTTTTGGAGATCCAAACTCAGTCATGTCTTAAAGCCTCTGTACATTCGCGAATTCTAAACTCAAACACCACTTCTTGTAAATTACAGCATCGCAGTGGTTTCAAAGGCCTCCAATTCTTCTGTGTCTACGATCCCTCACCAAACCTATCTATCTCGTAGAATTACGGGAGCTCAAATTCAGCTGTACCTCGTTCCATCCTCGGGAAATCATACTCCAGAAGCATCAGGCTCTTTACGCTCGCATGGCACAAACCATTAAACTTTATGGTACCAAAACGCCCATTTAACGCTCTCGTTCCGTCGTGACTTTATATGGGACTTCACGATAGCCGACGTCACTTTACCAATAATAGGTGCCGACTTTCTGTCACACTTCAACCTTCTTGTTGACATGAACCACAACCGCATCATTGATTTTGAGACACATTTCTCATCCGCTTGTATTCGTGCGTCTGCTTCCATCAGTGGCATAATACATCTTTCTCCATCTAATAATATTTTTCCGAATCATTTATTAATCAGCACCGATTTTCAGACTTCTCTCTCCAGCTCCATAATTCCTCCTGTCAAACACCAAAGTCGATCATACATTGAAACTTACGCAGACTCCATTCTCTCACGCTCTGGCGACTGCACCGATCAACTCAAAGCTGCCAAGCTAGAGTTTAATCTCTCCTTAGAGAAGGCATCATCCAGACCTTCAAAGTCTGACTACGCTCTCTCCATTACATATGTTCCTCAAACCAGAATGGATTATCGCCGACCCGCGATCTATCGCTCCATAAAGCAATCACCCGCCGGACCTTCCTATGTAACCTCATTTACAGGAGATTCACATGCCCATCTCTGCTGTTGTACATCTTCTCAAAAAAATACCTTAATTTCCAGCATTTTTTCAAATCCCGTCAATCCGGACGAACATTCATAAGACTGCCATTTTATTCACTCCTTTCGGCCTTTACGAATTCCTTCGAACGCCATTCGGTTTACGAAATGCTAGTCAATCATTCCAACGTTCTTCTAACTCCAGTATTAACGAACGGTTACTTTCGTCTCTCGCCTTAATAGACGACCTTATGATGCCAGTGCCTCTCCGGACAAGAACATACTTCATATCTTCAGGCAAGTTTACCAGACTAATGAATTTGGTCAGTGTCAACTCTTCAAATGTGAAATTCGCAGTTCATCCCATAACTTTTCTCGGACAACAATCTCTGCCAAGATACTCCTCTTGAGGATCCATTGTGCACCATCGTGATTTCCGAAACCCGTAAACAAAAGCGTAACTCCGTCGTTCTTTGGATGGTAAATTTTACCATCCGTTTCATTCGGTCCGCTTGCTAAAAATTCTCCTCTCCTCTCCCACGCTACTTCTTTAAGCATCCACCTAAAGGTTGCTGCTCTGTCACTGTAATTGGAACGACGAAGTCAACTAATGCCTTCACCTCATCAAGGAGCCCTTCCTCTTCCGTACGTTACTTATATTTCCATCCACACAGCCCCGACTAGAATCAAACACTACGCTTCAGAACTTCGCAGCTGGACTGTTGCTGCAACAATTTATTGATAACGAATGGCGTCCTTTAGCTTTCTTTTCTAAAAAGCTTCCAGCCGCCTTGAAACAATGTACAGCGCATTGCGAAGCGGAACTATTTCTCGCATTTATTTAGCTATAAGCAACTTCCTTACATTCATAAGAAATGTCCGGAATTCCATGTTGTACCACTGATTTACCCATCACGACATCCATTACAGCTTCCACAGTGAAACAGTCACCTCGTGAAGCCCGCCACCTTGAATTCATTGCCCAATTCACAACTGATATCCGCCATATAAAGGAAAAGACAACATTCCTGCCGACGCTCTATCCCGAATTAACGCTATCTCTCCTTTACCAGACATTGATTTCGATGAAATGCTCGTCCTGCGCAACTCGAAGAGATGTTTTCCGTAAGTGCTTTTTACACATTCAAACGCTAGAAATTTTTGTTTTCCACCTTTTTGTTATGCGACGTCTCTTCCGCACATCCTCGTCCAGTAGTACCAACCCCCATGCGCAGAAAGGTGTTTCACACCATTCACGACGTGTCGCACCCAGGGGTAAAAGGTAGTCAAGTCAAAATAGGTAAGCATTTCGTTTGGCCGTCCTTACTAAAGGATGTTAAACAGTGGACAACGCAGTGTCTCAACTGTCAAAAATCATCCATCGTGCTAAATGGTATGCGCCTGGCTTCCTAAATTTTATTCCCCCTGGTGAACGTTTTGACAGGTTACACGTTATTTAGTCGGCCCTATTACCACCCTCAAATGTTTCACACAATTTTAACTTGCATAGTACCGAACACTCGAATGGGCAGAAGCCATTTCCATTGCGAGAACTTCTAGCGACAATCTATTCATTTTTTACAATGGAGAGCCAGGTTTGAACTCCCGTCGACCGTGCCAATCAGACCAGCGTAGCAGTTTGAGTCTCACCTCGGCAAGGACTAGTAGACTCTAATCGCTCCAAGCGCCTTCGCTCTGCAGTATCATCCGCAAAGTCAAGCATGTTGGAACCGTATACCGCAATCTAAAAAGCCTTCCTACTGGCCATGCAACACCGGAAAATTGGTCCCGAAAACCCTTCTCTTGTCCTCCTCGGTATCAGACTTCGTACAAAGAAGATCCTTAAATGCTCTTTGCTAGCTCTCATGCTTCCACCATACGAACTACCTGGTGAGTATATACTATCCCTTCCAAACTACTAACAGCTTCACACCTTTCCTGGCTCGCTTCTCGTTACTACATGGAACCAGATCTTTGCCACGTCATCCTCCCCGATCCCACAACCTCTACATAGCCTGATAGGATTTGGAAACTTTCTCTCACGTATTAATTCGCATGACTCACACCGTTAGTCCGTTGCAAAGCGCTACACGACCCTTCATTTGTATTTAAAACGCTATCGAATATAACTTCACCTTACAGAAAGGGAGCAAACGCAGAAAAATATCTCCGTTGATAGATCAAACCGCTTATTGAACAGATCCCTCTTCTCCAACACTCTTTCTCCACCTTCTGCACCCGCACCATCTACCTCTACTTCGCAAGTAATATCGACTTTATGCCCATTCTGCCTTTTACAACAACTTGTTCTCCACCTGACCCTTTGCCAACTCCATATCAACTGTTGTCCACTCCTTGCTATACTAGCCCCACGCTACACATCTCTGTCCAACACCGATTCCTCCTCGAATCCAGGAACCTAATTCCAACTCCAACCTTACCGTCTTGTCTTCCTCGTTCTATATCGCGTTATGGACGAACTCTCCGCCCTGTTGTCCGTTTTTCCCCTTGATCTTCACGACGCTCACTGTTCAGAGCGAGGCAGCCATATACCTGCTCTTTCTCCTTTCATTTTACCGCTCCTTCTACGTGACTAAAATCTTTTTGCTATTGGTCACATCGCATCCGCCATCTTTCGCCTTCGAACAAGCATTTCTGAACCGCTCTCTATAACGTCTCAAAATAACCTGTATTCAATATAATAATTCCGCTAAATCTTATAACATTTATTTGTGAGCCATCAAGTTCATTGTTACAACCACGTTTAGTGCTCCATCAATCTTCAGCTGTAACCTATTCCCTCGAATGCTACATGTCAGCATTTCGTTATTTTCTAAAGACCTCTTAATTTTGTCCATTTCGTAATACGTGATCAATTCTTATGTATGATACTTAGTAAAATCATTTAGCATAAATAACCTTTATTGTGTATTAATTTTATTTAGATTTAAGTAACTTTTAATATTTTATTCAATTACATAACGAATCTATGCGCAAAAATTTAATTAATTAAATATAATAGTCTATCCTAAATAGAATTGTTAAATATAAAGAGCATTATTTCATGCGTAACTTTTATATCTCATTTTTAATCTATTATTATTATATATTACTTATTATTATTATTATATTATATTATTATTATTAATATTAATTATTATATTATATTATTATTATTATTATTTATTATTATTATTATCTATTATTATTTATATTATTATATATACTTATTATTATTATATTATTATTGTTAATTGTTTTCAATATATTAATATGTGTCTTTTATTTCGTTTTAAATAGATTACTGACAAAGAAACTTTGTATCTAGCCTTTGACTCCTGTATTACTCGAACGTAATAATAATATATATTAATATATATATATATATATATATATTATATATATAATATAATATATATATATATATATATAATATAATAGTATAATATATTATATATATATATATATATATATATATATATATATATATTATATCTTCTCTCATCTACCTTTTTCCCCAAGACTGGGGGGGTAAGGTGCGTACATGCATCGGAAAAGAAAGCAGTAGAAGACTATGACAAAGTCGAAAAGAAAGCCCAGCCTTACCGCCCCCTCATTACCATTAATATAAAGAACTTGTCGCAGTCAGAAAATCCACCCTAGAGCTTCACGGGACCTCACGGACCCCCACTATGTTAAATCGTCATTGCAGGGTTTCATCCCTTGGCCCAGGTAGCCCACAACCATACCCCCTACAAAAACCCGCCATTCTCTCCTTTATGCACCTTGATCTCGCCATTGCCAAACTCTCAAATTTCTCCTTCATACACTCGTTACTGACTCAATCCATTTTTTCTCTTCTCCCAGCGCCTGTTTCCAACACATTCACTTCACTATACATCGCTTAACAAACGACTATCATTCATCTTATTCTACATGACCAAAAACCTCTCAACAATCACTTTCATTTATTCTCCGTTTCACTCCTTTCTTCACACCACACAAATCTCTAATACGTTCATTCCTCATTTAATCAATTCCTTCTCACACTTAGCACGCCCCTAAGATTGCAAATCTGAACATGTACTTTAGACATATACCTCTTATTCCAGACATAGTATCACCTTAACTAACACACATACAGGTAAAACAAAATAATCCTCATGCAATACTCTAGCACACTCAAGAACTTGTCTCTTTACTTCACCAACGATTAATTTCCACCAGCCACCTTCTGCAATTCACAACTTTCCTACTACACTCATGCATCATCCGTTCCCTTCTCATCCGAACATTATACCCTACAATAGTTTAAACTCAGGTACACTTGTTCCAACTCTACATCTAAACATAATTTACACGAGGACTGTCTCGCTTCACAATCCATAACCTTATCTTTATCTACGTTGCTTCAAAACCCTCTTTTTACACACCTTTTTGCCAAATCTCTCAACAATCCTCCTTAAAACTCTTTTCAGATCGCACACAAACAATAATCGCAGTATAATAGGGAAGGCACCTCCACTCATCTCCTTTCTCCATCATTCTAACCATTTCCTGCCACCCACATCTCTAATTCTTTCAAACCCCATTCATATACAATTGAATAACCAAGGAGAAATAACACAACCCTGCCTCACCACTCCGCTATTAATACAAAACCAATCACTTTTGACACAATTTACTTCTACACACGCCTCACTTATCGTCATACATCACCTTTTGATCCATTCATAACCTACCACCAACACATTATATCAATTAACACTTGCCATAGAGCTTTCCTAATAATCCTGTTCTACGCCTGTTGCACAATCCATAAAACTACAATACAATCATTCTTCTTCTCCTCATTTTCTCAATCATTTTTTTACAATGTAAAGATTTGATCCAAACATCCTCTACCACTTCCTAAACGCACCTTGATTTTCACCAATCAGTCCTTCAGATACCCTTCGACGCACTTTTTCGACCAAAATAACACAGCATATATCTTCTACAACACTCAAGTAACTAACCCCATAATTCTACAAGCTCCTTTTACATCTACCTTACCTGTATATAAGTACTATTACTGCTTCTCCTCCAATCCCCGGAACCATACCTTCCATAAACGCTTTATTACACAACTTCCAGATCCATATCAATCACGATCTCGCCTCCGATTCTTGAGCATTTCACCGTAATTTTATCATATACCTGCAGATTTTACCATTCTTCAAACTTTCTCATCTACCCATTACCTCCTCTCTACTAATAACCTTCCCCAACAATACCTATTCTTCTTGCATCATCAAACCAACACACATACATTCACTATCACTCTTCATTACTGCCACATATTATACAATTTTCGAGTTGCTCTGTTCCAACTCCCTCAACATCCATTTTATCAGTTACAAAAGCACCATCCCTACAGATTCATTATTCTGAGCTAGTTCCTTTATTCTCATTCTTAACCTTTCCCTTTCTCTCCAGAAGAGCTTCATTATTCCCCTGTAATTCCCATCATCCCCTTCCAACTGTTCACTACTCATCTTTCATCCTACATATGCACCCTTTATATTATAATTAAATATATATATATAATATATATATATAATAATATATATATATATTATATATATATATATAATATATATATATATTATATATATTATTATAATATATATATATTAATTATTATTAAAAAACTGTTTAGTTATGATTTGGAATTACAAATTATAATTGGAGCTACTTCTAGGTGATTTATGCTCGATAATGAATGGATATTACGGCGCAGTCAGGGATTATGAAGATATTTCTTCGCCATGTCATAGGCGACAGGCTAGCAACCCGTCCTATTCCTTTTGCTTTATACCTGGACCAGCGAGGAATATTATGCTCAGAAGCAAGATCTTTGAGAGCTCTGGGAGAACGAGTTTTGAGCCCTAATGGAAGAAGATGTATTCTACTGAAAGGCAAAAACCCTACCTGAGAGTGTTAACTTGAGGGGATGGACGTCCTAAAAACCATTGCGCCGAAAATAGTCTTCTAGATTGCTCTAAGATTAGAAGTTTCGGCCAGAAGAGAATTGCTGGACCAATGACAGCGAAAGCCTCTGAGTGTTAGAGATTAGAGATTGAGATTCACGGAGCCAAGATGGGACTGAGTGGATTTTGGAAGTAGTGTAACAAAGTGTTTATGAAGGGGATAAGTATCCATGAGTGTCTAGAGAGCAGCTAATAGTACCTTCATCATAATGTAAAGGGCATATGGGTAGCGATAGGAATTATAGGGAAATAGTCTTAGTGATGTCCTGTAGTGCTGGTATTTTGGATCGAAAAGAGTCGTCGATTTACTGAGACTGATTGTATGAAAACCAAAGGACCGATTATGACAGTGTAGATGATGTGAGGATCAAATCTTTACTTGAAACAAAGGATTAAAAAATGAGGAGAAAAGATAAAATATGTATTATAGGTTTATGTATTTGCAATAGAGTATGATCAGGATGCAGGTGTTAGTGATATATAGTCGTTTGTGTAGGCCTCTGAATAGAAAAAAGTATGTATGAACGAATAGTAATTTATGTCATAGAATAATGAGATTAAGTGATTGGTTTTAATATATTAATAGGAAGTGAGACAGATGGTGTTTTATGTCTCTCCTTGGTTATCAACTTGTATATGGATGAAGTTAATTAAAAGAATTAGAGTTGGGAAAGCAGAACAGTTGTTAGAATGATGGCAGGATGTAGACAGGAGGTTCCTACCTATATATGCGGAATGATTTGTCTTTGGTGGGAGTCTGAAGAGGAGTTTAGAGGAATTGGTAGAAGACTTTGCAGGATGTAGTAAACGGAGGTTGAAAGTAACACGTAGATAAGCAGTAGGCTATAGTTGCGACGGGAGGACATCCTCAGTGTAATCTTAGTCTGGATGTGACGCAACTGATCAAGTGTCTGCAGTTTAAATATTTAGAATATTATGTTGGATGAAAGGGAACGGATGATGCAGAGTTAATAATAAAGTTTAATGTAGCGAGCGGTGTCGTGTTAATTAAATCTTGATGGATGGAAAAAGAACTAGTCTGAGAGCGCTAGTGTCTTAACATAGGTATCGTTACCAGTGTTAAATAAGTAGTGAAACTATGTCGAGTAAGAGGTATAAATCTAATGAAAATGTGTTCACATGACAATCTTAAGGCTTGTTATGTCTTGAAAAGAATGATTAATATGAAGAATGAACGATCATAGGAGTTGTGATAGTGTGAAGAAAAGATAAATGAGAGAATAAGTTAAAGTACTTTAGATGATTGGTCATGTGTAAAGGATGCATGATAGTCGGTTGGTTAGCGGATATATAGTGGTGTGTTGGGCATCGACCGGCTGGGAGACCAAAAGGTGCATAGATAGGATTAATGGCTGCGTTTTGTGAGGTGTGGTTGTGCCTACCTGGCCAAGATTTGAACCTATAATTGACGAGATCCATAGTGATATCCCGTCGACAGTCCATAAGCCACTAAGCGTGGATTTTCTGACTTTGACGAATTGTCAACTAACACATTTACACCCAATGTTAACAAATGTGAACATCGTCTTTAAAACCATGTATCACAAACAAGTACTTTATATAAAGTGTTAAAATAATAATTCCTGTTATAATAATTTTTGATGTTCATTTGGAAAAATGTTACATTTTCTCAAAGCTTAAAATTTTCCCATTGTCGACAAGAGACTTTGAGCTCCACGATTTTGTGTCAGATCGTGTTTATTCTATCTCAGGCAGAACATTGTTTCTGAAATAACTGAGAGAAGAAGAGAGAGACCGAGGAGAGAGAGAGACGAGAGAATTAGAGAATTGAGAGAGAGAGAGAGAGAGAGATAGAGAGAGAGAGAGCGAGAGAGATAGAGAAGAGGATGGAACTAAAACTAGATTCCATTATTCCAAATGTGAATGCTGAACATTACACAATAATTGTAAGTTTTCTTCCTTCTTCCTTCTTTTCTTCTTTCTTCTTCTTCTTCTTCTTCTTCTTCTTTTTTCTCTCTTTTCTTCTTCTTCTTCCTCTTCTTCTTCTTCTTTCTTCTTCTGTTCTTCTTCTTCTTTCTTCTTCTTTTTCTCTTCTTCTTCTTCTTCTGCTTTCTCTTCTTCTTCTTTCTTCTTCTTCGTCTGTCTTATTGGCTAATAAATTTTCTGTCTGCTACTTTCTGTAGCTTTGAAAAAAAAATATAGAGAATATTCAAAATGAAATCATTGGTCTAAAAAATATGATCGACAAATCGTCGGATGAAAAACAACTAAAATGTGATTGATGTTTTCTTCAACTGTTTATAAATTAGTAAACAGTTGTTTGCCAAAACTATAAGTAAAAAATAAATTTAAAAAAAAATGTAAGAGTTTTTCGCTTCATTCATTAGTTTGACGATCAATATTTAGTGAATGAAATTGTTGGTATCTAGAAACCTAAAATAATTGACACGTACAGATACCACAATTCATTTGACAATACTAATACAAATATTTTCTTTTAAAAATAGATCTTTATGCGATATAAAAATGTGAAACTGAAAACAGTTTTGATTGGAACGTTCAATCGGTTACGCTAACATGAATAAAGAATTATTATTGCGATAATCCTACAATATAAGAAAAATATAAAAAGTTTTTCGGGAGGGAGAATCCATAATTTTGAAAATGGACATTGACGGTATTTGCCAATGTTAGAATGAATAATAGTCTAGGTATTGTGTCATGATTGGATATCAAATGACGTAATTATACCAAAAGGGGAAACTGTGGTCACGAACTTATCATTCAAATATAAAAGACTAATTAAAAATTTGAAAGAAAAAACAGGTAATGTTTTGTGTCTGGGAATTTTGCCTCGTAATTTAATGGGCTTAAGATTTTCCAGCAAGGCTATATTTTTCAACACCAGACTGGAAGAAATTTGCAAGGATGAAAAAGTCTCTTTTGCTAATTTTGGGGAAGTTTTACTGATCTTTATTATGCAAGAGATGGTGTGTTCATTTGAATGGACATTGGTTGATGCAACATTGGAGGGTCGACTCTTGTGACACAGAGGTTAGGAAATACACAGGAGAGACAATTGCTAAGAAAACAGGTTTCGCGGTATGGTCCAAGGTCCTCGCTCTATATGTGCGAAATGAAAGCGGTATCTTTTAATGCAAGAAGTATCCGGAACTAAAATAAAACGAATTTAAAAGGCTATTGTTACATAGAAAATTAACGAAACATATAATACAATTAATGAAACATTGGTGCAACTTTAAAGATCGTGATTTTGCTTTGGAATTTCAAATTAATATATGAAAATATGAATACTTTTCAAAGGATAGAAACAATAATAAGGAGAGGGGTGGCGTTATGATTTACATTAAAATGGCATATCTAACTACTTACGCTGGCAGTTTACAGATTGTCTTCCTCAAATTTGACTTATTACTTGGTTGTTTAAATATATGAAACATCGAATATAAAATTTTAAACTTAATAAATGTCTATCGTCCACCGTTCTCACAATCAGTAATAGATGTATAGCTTTGTATAAAGAATTGAGCAGAGTCTCAGAAGGATTCACAATAATTGTAGGAGACTTTATACTGCCCAAACATCGACTATAATTTACTTGATGCAGATCTGGAAGGAAAGTGATTACTAAAATTCTTAGGAAGCAATTTCCTTTTTCAATAATTGATTGCCCCTACGATGGAAACAATATTTGTAGACCTATGAATAGTGAGTCACTGAACTGGTAAGAAGTTTTGAGGTTATCGACACCCATTGGTAAAAGTGATCATAAAATGATCAATTAAATTTATCAAATTTAATATTGAAAACAAAATACACAACAATTACTTGAAAATTTCCCGATTTTAAGAACCCGCCAATTTAATTGGCTTAAAGCGGACAGTTTATCTGGTCTATGATTGGAATCGAGACATTAACAGGAATGTCCATTTTTTTTGAGGATACGTTTCTACAAATATTTAAACACAATGCAAATAAATTGAGGTGCGTATAAAATGGAAGCTAATTTTTACCAAAAATTCAAAAGCCAAGATGGTTAAATTATGAAATTAGAGGATATCTTTAAGTAATAGAAATTAGAAGCCTTTATAAACTATGGAAGTCGTGTGTCTCGTTCAGTGAAAAATAATAATAGTTTAACAGTTAGCTTGTCGTCGAAGCTGCAAACGATTAATTAAGATATTATTAAACGAAAACTATGAAATTAATATTGCTCGTGAATGTAAATTTAATCCTAAAAGTTTTACAAAATATGTTAATAACAAAAGTTTCCTTAAGGAATCAATTGGACCTTGGACCATTACTGGACATTATTGGTAATTTAAAATCAAACAGTGTTGGTTATGGCAAACATTTTAAATAATTTTTTCTCGACAGTTTTTACGAAAGAGAATTTAGATAGCCTGCCTAGCATGAAGACATAAGGAATTTTCAAATGCAGACAACATGTTAGATACATTTGAAATTCTTGAAGAGGAAGTTGCTTTTCCAGATTGATAAACTGTTAATAAATAAATCACCGGGACCAGATGGATACTATCCAAAGGCATCTCAAAAAATTTGAAAGACATTATTAGTTGAAACTCTGACGATGCTTTTTCAATAAGTCTTTACAAGAAGGGATAGTATCCTCATGATTTCAAAAAATTGCTAAAAATAACTCCCATTTCAAAAAAGGAGATCGTAAGCTCCCAGATAACTACAGACCAATTAGCTTGACTTCTTATAGGTGGTAAAATTTTTGAAGCAATACTAACTAATAGGTTAGTTGCACATCTCTTGAAGATCTAGAGATATGGCTCAAGAATTCCCAAAACGGTTTTAGAAGAAATAGATCATAGCTTAACAAATTTGCTAGAATTTTTTAAATGTGGTTTATTAACGCGATGTAGATAATTATAAATCCTTCGATGTCATTTACTTAGACTTTCAAAAAGTATTCACTACCGTCCCTCATCAAAGGATTTATTGGAAAAGCTTTAGAGCTCATGGTTTATTCGGAGGAAAACTTTTAAATGGCATTAAAAATTGCCTTTCGATCGACAACAACGAGTCGTTATCTATGGTGAATGCTCAGATTGGACGAATGTTACTAGTGGTGTACGCCCAAGGATCTGTCCTGGTTTTTCCAATTACTTGTTCAATATAGTATGTAAATGACGATTACGATGACAATGTTTTAGGCGAATATTTTCGAAATTTTGCGGATGCATACATAGAGAAAATCGCCATAATATGTTGAGAAAGCATTTTCAATTGCCTCCAAAAAGCGATTAAACAAGATTGCATAAATTGGTTCAAAAAACGTTGCCCAAATGAAATTTCAATACTGATAAATGTAAAGTTATACATTTTGGGAAGTAGGAACAAAGAAATGATTGACAAAATAAGATGACACAATTATTTCAAAGTTGTCATGAGGAAAAGGATTCTAGGGAGTATTATTAATCTAAGGATTTAAAGAGTTGGCGAAAACACAATGTGCTGAAACTGTTCAAAAAAGCAAATAAAGCTCTAGGAATTTATTGCCCAAAACTTCGAATAAAAATCTTAAAAATAAATACTTCCTCATCTATAAAACAATTAGTTAGACCTCATATGGAATACGCAGTGCAGTTTTGGATAGTCCATACCTCAAAAAAGGACATAGAAAAAATTTGAAAGAATTCAAAGAAGAGGCAACTAAATTAATTCCCTGAATTGAGAGGTAAATTATACGAGCAACGACTACGCAGAATTAGATTACTTTTAGCAAACAAGAAGATTGAGAGGAAAATTTAATTAGAAAAGTCTTCAAATACTAATAAATTTTTGAAAATATCGATATAACAAGAGACAAAGTTCTTTAGAATATGATTTTTATGATGTAACGAGAAGTAATGGGCATAAACTTGGTCATAAACGATTTCAAACCAATATATCAAAGAATTTCTTCACTTACGATGTAAATGACGAAGTTTGGCCCTTATAGGTCTTTTTTTCTTTATGAAATATGTGAACAGCCGTAACATCGATTTATTCAAAAAGAAGTGAGATAAAAACACTTTAAGGGAAATTGGTCTATGAACTTCAACACATACCGAATCCTAATTTATTAAAAACGATAGAATTAGATAAGGGAAAATCAAACGAACTATTGAGATCATTTGGTAAATGTTAAAAAGTACATCTTAAAAAAAATTTGGGCGCCGAACTTATATTGAACAGTTTTAATGTTAACCCCTTAAGGTAAATTTACCGCAAATGTTTACCGCTGTTCAGCGCTCTAAGTCGGGTGTCGCGATGATCACACTTATCATCTTAATCTTGTCAGATAACAGCTTTGATGGTTCACCGCTTAGAGGGTTATTTCTAACATTTTAAGGCCGTTGACATCATCGATCACATTTATCATAATATTTTGTATTAGGACAATTTTGATGTCCACCACTTAGATGGTTATTTCTAACGTTCTAAGGCCGAAGTGATCCTCATCGATTCACACTATCGTCTTAAATTTGTAATAACAGTTTGATGTCCACCACTTAGAGGGTTAATTCTAACGTTTTAAGCCGGTGACATCATCGATCACACGATCATAATAAGTAAATGTAGTAAATAAACAGTTTGGGGGGGTCACCGTTTGGAGGGTTAATTATAACGTTCTAAGCTGGTGACCTCATCTTCCCTCAGACTAGCCTTGAGTGGACTGTAAAGTCTTTGCTAGTCAGTGTTCTTCTTCTTCTTCTTCTTCTTCTTCTTCTTCGAACTTGTTAGATGTAGTCACCGCTTAAGGGATAGTAATTCAGCAGAAATAGCAGAAAAATTTGTCCCGAACGAATATGTTATAGTATATATAAAAAAAAGGAAACAAAAATTTTTATACTTCTGCTGATATTTAAATATTAATATTATTTTTAGAATAAGTTTTAAGATAAAAATTTTCAAGATTTATTTTTACTTGCTTATTTGGAATGAAGCTCTATATATTAGAATTTATAAACAATGGCCTTGCTAATCTCTATACTTGTTAACTAAGAACTCGCAATGTCAGCCGTGGTATTTCAGATTTCAAAGGATATGAAACAGACAACTCTCAAGAAGAGTAAAATATAGAAATACTACTATCTGCTTGTACATAATTATAATACATTGAGTTTTGAACGATTCATGAATTAAGAACGGATTGGTGAATTTTAATAACAAAATTTAAAAACGTTGATTTAAACCTCGAACCAAGATTGCATATAAAATAAAGAAATACGGCTACGTTAAGGGTAAGATTCTAATTATAATAAATACAAGAAAGGAATTTAAAATTACTGAAAGGGCTTTAGGCTCTTTAAAAAGCACTTCTGAATCTTCTAGAACAACTGAGTAATAATAGCCAATTGCTGTTAATTTTTAAAAAAAGTGGGAAGCCTCAAAAAAATTTAGGGGAATAATAACAAGGAAAACAAGTTTATGAAGGTTCTCTAATGGATTGAAAACCTTAAATTGAGTACGCGGAAATTTTTTAAAAGAGGGGAAGGGAGTTTTTCCCGTTTCAAATCCCTAATTATATTCCTTCTGGAAGGTTGAAGGGTGTTGAATCGGAGGGGACAATCTTGATTTGGTTGACTCTTATTAGTGCAGAATTATGAACGAAGAATTCCGTTATAACGCATATTCTTCTTACTTAAAAGGATAAATTAAAATGGTTTCTGTTTACTAGGAGTACCACAAGGGAACAATATCAAGGTCTTTTGCATATTAAAATCCCTAAAGGAATATTACTCAAATCAAAAGAAGATAGCCTAGCAATGTATCAAATAAGATTGTGGTACTGCAAAATAATAATTAATAAAATGAAGCTTAAGATGTGTATGGAAAGGAAAATACGACAAATGACCTAATCGGCAAATATAAGAATTCTAATTAAAAACTTGAAAGAGAGATCGGGTAACATTTTATGCTTAGGAATTTTAAACTATCATAGGTGCTTAAATATACTCAATAATCTGTACGTGAAAGCAAACAACACAAGACTGATTTTAAAATCTGAGTGGAAAGTTACAAGTTTTATGTTGTAACCTTTTGGGGTAGCTTTTTGGATGGTCAGAATCAATTATACAGAAAAGACGGGATTCATTTAAAATGATGTTGGTGACGCGCGATATAGGTTCGACGTATTGAACACTGACGGTCACATTAATTGCTTGGTTTAGTTGCTATATAAGAATATAAAAATTCTTCAAAAAGATACAAATCCCCGTTCAACATTTGCTGAAATGAAAGCTATGTCTTTCAACGCAAGAAGCATTCGCAACAAAATAAATGAATTTAAACCTATTGTTTACAGAGAAAATTACGACAATATAGTTACAATCACTGAGGCATGGTGCCACATTAAAGACCAGATTTATTTTCAGGAATTTCCAAATTAATGGTTAATAAGTATTTTTCAAGATAAGATAACAATTAATTAGGCGAAGGGGGAGGCGTTATGATTTATTTTAAAGATAGTATATCAAACTACTCAGCAGAACTAGCTGATATTCATGAAATAGATATCATTGGAATTAAAAAAGAAAATCATATATTAAATTGAATTTAAAAATAAAATGTTTATCGTCCACCGTCGCTCACAATTGGCAATAGGATGTAGCTTGTATACCGAATTAAGCAAAATTTCAGAAGAATATACAATAATTGTAGGTGATTTCAAGTCCCCAAGATTTGGCTTAAATTTACATAGTTGATTGAAGTCTGAAGGAAATGAGCACTCTACTATTTTCTTAGGAAATTAAAATTACTGAAAAGACCTTAGGCTCTTTTAAAAGCAAGAGGAAACAATTTTTAGACCTACTAATAGTGACTCATTTGAACTTGGTAAGAAGTTTTTGGAAGTTTTTGAGGTTATCAAACCTATTGGTAAAAGTGATCATAACATTATTAAATTTACCATTAATATTGAAAACAAAATGCATAGCAATTACTTGAAAATTTCTGATTTTAAGAACGCAAATTTTTATATGGCTTTAAGGAAAGCTTATCTATATTGATTTTGTAAGACAAGTCAAAGCTGTACAGATTTGAGGCTGTGGATACAACCATGGAGTGACATGGTCAAAGGAAAAAGAAAAAGATTTGGCTTTGAGGAGATGAGTTCTGCAAAGGACCACCTAAAGGTACACTCGAAATTTCAGATTTTTAAATAATGAAATAGCTTTGTCTTAAAAATTTGGAAGTTTTCTCCCTCAGTAGAAACATCAGTAATAGATTATCAAAGATTTGGCGTCGAACTGCAATATGTGACTAAGTAGATGCTATAAAAGGGAAACTATGAAATTTAATATTGCTCGTGAGTAAAATTAATTCTAAAAAGTTTTACAACTACGTTAATAATAAAAGTTTTAATTAAGGAATTTATCGGACCACTACTGGACAATAACGGAAACCTAAAGTTGAACAACTCCGATGTTGGCAAACATTTTTTAAATAATTTTTTTTCTCCTCAGTATTTACGCGAAAGAAAATGTAGATAATGGTTCCTAACATGAAGACGGGATTTTCAGGCAGATAGTATTTTAGATACATTTGAAAATTTTAGAAGAGGCCCTTATTCTGCACAGAGTCCAGCGTTTTAATAAATAAGAAGCCTAGCCAAGACTGATTTTATCGATTGCATCTAAAAAATTTGAAAAGATATATTAGTAAAAACCTTTGGGGAGGACTGCCAAATAAGTCTTTAAAAGAAGAGGTAGTACCTTATAATTTCAAACTTGCAATTTTATAACTCCTTTTCAAAAAGGAGATCGTTAAGCTCCCGAATAATTACTCTATGACCATAGCTTTAAACTTTTCTATAGTGGCAAAATTTTGAAGCAAATTTATTAATATGCTAAATTTCACATCTTGAAAATCATGGATTGCTCAAAAATTCCCACACCACTAGGTTTTAGAAACGAACAAATTTCATTTCCTTAACAAAATTTTACTAGAATTCTTTAATTGGTCATTTAACGATGTAGATAACCTATAAATCTTTGATGTTATTTTACCTAGCATTTTCATATATAAAAGCATTTGATACCGTCCCTCATTAAATCTAAGATTATTGGAAAAGCTTAGAGGTCATGGTATTCGAGGAAGACTTTAAAATTGGATTCAAAATTGGTTAATTGACCGACGACAAACGAGTCGTTATTTAATGGTGAATTGTTCAGATTGGTTAATGCACCAATTCCGTGCCGTGATATTGACGTTGTAAACATTCGCTCTTGGAAAACCCAAGGGGAAAGATTCATTGATGAAAATATTTTAGGCAATATTTCGAAATTTGCGGATGATACGAAACTTGAAATCGCATAATTTATGTGAGAACAACTATCAATTACTCCAAAGCGATTTGAACAAAATTGTAAATTGGTCAAAAACATGGGCAAAGATATTAATACCGATAAATGTAAGGTTATTAAACATTTGGAAGTAGGAACAGTGAATACGATTACAAAATAGAGACTCAATGTTATCAAAGTTGTCCAATGGAGGAATTAAGGAATTCTCGGAGTAATACATTAATAAGGATTTAAAGTTTGAGAGACAATGTGCTGAAGCTGTTAAGAAAGCAAATAAAAGCTCTTAGGCTTTATTGCCAGAAACTTCGAATATTAAATTCTAAAATATAATACTTTCGCTCTTTATTGAAAAAACATAGTTAGACCTCATTCTGGACATACTCAGATACAGTTTTGGGAGTCCTACCCTCAAAAAGGAACATAAGAAAAAATTGAAAGAATTACAAAGAAGGGCAACCAAATTAATACCAGAATTGAGAGGGTAAGTCATACGACCAACGACTACGAGGAATTAGATTATACATCTTTAGAAACAAGAAGATGAGGGAAAATTAATAGAGCTTCAAAATACTTAAATAATGGGTATTTGAAAAAATCGGATTACAGGCAATTCTTTTAGATATGATTTTTAACTCAAAATTTTGTACACGAAGTAATGGCATAAACTTTGTCATAAATGATCTTCAAACCATTTATAGCAGATAATTCCTATCTAATATACGATAGAATAATGGAGAAGTGGGAATATTCTCTTTTTCTTTAATTTTTGGAAAAAAAAAAATAGTTTTTGGGGGGGAACAGCGCCAACAATCGATTTAATCAAGAATAAAGTTAGAATAAACCACGTTTTTAAGGGAATTTGGTCTGTGAACTTCAACTCAAACCGAAAATCTTACTTAATTAAAACGATAAAAGTTTACATCTTTAAAGAATTTTGGGGCGCCGAAACTTATATTGAACAGGTTTTAATGTTTACACCCTTAAGAGGTAAATTTACCGCAAAAGTTTACCGCTGTTCTAACGCTCTAAGTCGGTGTGGTCGCATTGATCACACTATCATCTTTATTTGTAATTAATAACAGCTTGATGTTCACCGCTTAGAGGGTTATTTCTAAACGTTTTCTTAAGCCGGTTGACCATCATCGATCACATTATTCATAATAATTGTTATTTAACAATTTGGATGTTCCACACTTAGAGGGTTATTTCATTAACGTTCTAAGCCGTGCTGGACCTCATCGATCACACTATCGTCGTAATTTGTTAATAAACATATTTGATGTCCACCACTTAGAGGCGTTATTTCATAACATTCTTAAGCATGGTGACAAACATCGATCACAGCTAAATAATATTTTGCCAATAACAGTTTGGGGTTCACCGTTTGGAAGGGTTAGATTATAACGTTCTAAGCCTAGGTTGCCCTCCATCTTCCCTCGGACTAGCTTGAATGGACTGGTTTAATTTTAGTCTTGCCTAGTCGCGTGTTCTGTAGTTCTGTTAGTTCTTCTTTTCTTCTTCTTCTCTTCTTCTTCTTCTTCTTCTTCTTCTTCTTCTTCTTCTTCTTCTTCTTCTCTCTTTTATTCTTCTTCTTCTTCTTCTTTTCTTCTTTCTCTTCTTCTTCTTCTTCTTCTTCTTCTTCTTCTCTTCTTCTTTCTTCTTTCTTCTTCTTCTTCTTCTTCTTCTTTCTCTTCTTCTTCTTCTTCTTCTTCTTCTTGGAGAAAATTATTTGTAATGTCTCATTTTTTAAATACTAAACAAACTTTCCAGCATCGATTACCGGAAATGCCTTCAGCTTTGAAAACTCTTGCTGATGTTACACGAAAGTAATCTGCATAAACTTGTGTCATAAACGATTTCATTACAAGTCATATAGCAAAAGAATTTCTTCACTTACGATGTAATCCGAGAAGATGGAATTTAGTCTTTCTTATGAAATCCCAGTGAACAGGCGCTAGGCATTGATTCATTTTCAAGAAAAAGTTAGCATAAACACTTTAGGACTATTGGTCTGTGAAGGCGCATTCTTTACTCGATTTTATTTTATTCAAATTATGAACGAATTTGAGTAGTATCCTGAATATTGGGTAAATGTCAAAACTTACAAAAAAAAATTGTAAATATTTTATTTTGGGAAATGTTATAAAGTACATCGCTGAAAAAGAATTATCGGCTTGAGTAGCTTATGATGTCATAGGCTTTTCAAAAGTATCCCGTTCTAGGGATGGTGTATTCATCAATCGCTTTATCTTTTCGCCTTAACCTTGTAATAAATAGCTTTAATATTCAGCTATAGAACATATTTTACAAATAACTGTAATTGATTTAAATAACTTGTAGTAAGTGGCTTTGATGTTTACCGCATTAAACACAAATCTGTTCTAAGACTGTGATCTAATCGTATCACACTGAATAACTGTAAAAATATATATATATATATATATTTAAGAACATATCTGTTCTAAGACACCGGTGATCTCATCGATCACACCGAGTAAGAAAAATAATCCAATTTCACCCACTTGTAGCACTATGATGTTTGATTGCTTAGAAACAGAAACTATTTCTGAGTGAGCAAAGTCATGTGTTACATTGACAGTGGGACACATCCAACACACTATGATGTTGTATTTGCTTAGAAAAGAAGCTGGTTCTGAGTGAGCAAACTCATAGGTCACATTGACAGAGGACACATCCAAACACAATAAATAAACAAAAATACTTTAACATACTATATGATGTTTGTTTGCTTAGAAGCAGATCTGCCTCTAAGTGAGCAGACTCATATGTTACATAGAAATAGTTAAAATCAATATACTTATTTCAAAAAATACATAACAGCGTTTGTTTTAATAACAGTAGACACATTCAAACAAATAAATAAAACAAAAATTATCTAAACAGAACCAGACTTGAGTGGACTGTAAAGGTTTTGCTAGTCGGTGTTCTGTAAATTTCTGTAGTTCTGTAGTTCTGTAGTTCTTCTTCTAAATCTTCTCTATATATATATATAATTGTACCTATACATTCTTCTTCTTCTCTTCTCTCATTCTTCTTCTCTTACTTCTTTCTTCTTCTTCTTCTTCTTCTTCTCTTCTTCTTCTTCTTTTCTTTTCTTCTTTGCTTCTTCTTCTTTTTTTATTCTTTCTTCTTTTCTTCTTCTTCTCTTCTTCTCTCTTCTTCTTCTTCTTTCTTCTTGCTTCTTCTTCTCTTCTTCTTCTTCTTCTTCTTCTTCTTTCTTTCTTTCTCTTTCTTTTTCTTCTATCTATCTTCTACTCTTTTTCTAGCTCCTTTCATTCTTTCTATCTTACTATCCATTTCTTCTCTTGTCTTCTTCTTAGTCTTCTTCCATCTTACATCCCCTTCCTCTTCTTCTTCTTCTTCTTCTTCTTCTTCTTCTTCTTCTTCTTCTTCTTCTTCTTCTTCTTCTTCTTCTTCTTCTTCTTCTTCTTCTTTTTCTGTTCTTCTTCAATTCTTCTTCTTTCTTCTCCTCTTCTTCTCTTCTTCTTCTTCTTGTTAATAGTGGTGTTCCTCAAGCATCTATTGCCAGAACCTTCGAATATAAATCTAAAAATATAATACTTCCTCTCTATAAAACATTAGTTAGACCTCACTTAAAATACGCAGTGCAGTTTTGGAGTCCATAAATCAAAAAAGACATATAAAAAATTGAAAGAATTCAAAGCAGAGCAACTAAATTAATCCCTGAAATGAGAGATAAATCATAACGAGCAATGACTACGTGAATTCAGTATCCATTCTTCAGAAGACAAGAAAGACATATGAGATGAAAATTAATAGAAGTTTTCAAAATACCAAATACATTTGACAATATCGATTACAGGAAATTCTACAGATATAATTTTATGGATGTTACACGAAGTAATCTGCATAAACTTTGTCATAAACGATTTCAAACAAATATAGCAAAGAATTTTTTCACTTACGATGTAATAGAGAAGTGGAATAGTCTTTCTTATGAAATAGTAAACAGCGCTAACATCGATTCATTCAAGAAAAAGTTAGATAAATACTTTAAAGAATATTGGTCTGTGAACGTCAATTCAACTCGATTTTACTTTATTCAAATACAAGAATTAGTAGTATCCTGAATATGGTAAAATCAAACTAAAAAAAAAAATTTAAATCATTTGGGAAATGTTATAAGTACATCGTAAAAAGAATTACGGCTTGTAGTAGCTTTGATGGTTCATGGCTTTCAAAGTATCCGTTCTAGGATGGTGATATCATCCAATCGCACTTTCGCCTTAACTTGTATAATAAATAGCTTTAATGTTCACCCCATAGAAATATATGTTTACAAAATAACTGTAATGAAAGTAACTGTTTAGTAAGTGGCTTGATGGTTTAAATCTGAATTAGAACATTATCTGTTCTAAACTGTACTAACGCCACTCTGAATAATTGTATTGATGGCTTTGATGTTTTCCGCATAAGAACATCTTCTCATAAAGAATGGTGATCTAATTCGATCACCTGGAATTAACTGTAATAAAATAGGCGTTGATGTTCACCGCATAGAACATATCTGTTCTATGACGGTGATCTAATAAAGCTGAGTAGATAATCCGAATTTTCACCTACTTGTGCACTATGATGTTATAAGATAGATTCTAGAAACAGAAACTATTTCTGAGTAGCACATATAGATACACCTTGACAGTGGACACATCCAAACACACTATGATGTTTGATGCCTAGAAACAAGAAATTGTTCTGAGTTAGCAAACTCAAATGTCACATTGACAGAAGACACATCCAACACAATAAAGAAACAAAAAATTACTTAACATAATATGATGTTTGTTGCTTAGAAGAATCTGCAGATCTGCTCTAAGTGAGCCAACTCATATGTTACAATGAAATAGGTAAAATAATAAACTTAAATATCAAAAATAAATAAAGGTTTGTTTTAATAACAGTAGACACATCCAACAATATAAATAAATAAAAATAATAAACAGACTAGCCTTGAGTGGACTGAAAGTTCTTTGTTAGGTCTTGTTCTGTAATCAGTAGTCTTGTAGTTTC
>JABUQX010029510.1:10000-60438 GCA_015478945.1 Trachelipus rathkii | reverse complement strand
TGAAAACCAATGTCTTTAAGACCTAAACATTTGATCTTACTTGAATATTTTAAACACAATATAGTAAATATGAAATTAGGGGAAAGTGGGAGTAAAGTCGGCGTGCCACCTAAGGGATACAATTATAAAAAACAAATTTAAATTTAAAGAATTAAAACTTTATCATTCGAAGCAGATAATCTTAAATGAATTGAGAACAAGTAGCAACATTAAAAATTTAAAAACTGAAATATCCAAAAGTAAATAAATACTTAACGAGTTTAGTTGGATTAGTCCTTGAGCGTATTTTACCCGAACATGGAGGCAATTAGCGTTCACATTCGGCTATGGTAATTGGTGCGCGAGTGTAAATTGTTTATTGGAGGCAATAGGATGGTGCATAGCACGATCCTTGCCTTAATGCTATCCTTAATTTGAACTAAAGTGAATGTTTATATTCCTTTTGAGGCATTTTACCTAATTCGATTGTTCCTGAATGCCTACTGATGTCAAATTGCT
This sequence comes from Trachelipus rathkii, assembly GCA_015478945.1. Classification (NCBI taxonomy): domain Eukaryota; kingdom Metazoa; phylum Arthropoda; class Malacostraca; order Isopoda; family Trachelipodidae; genus Trachelipus; species Trachelipus rathkii. The sequence continues at coordinate 59,940 of JABUQX010029510.1, read as the reverse complement.
AACTTGCATGTGTTGCTACTGTTCACTTGACGACTTTTAGCTTGTATTTTTTTGCTTTGGTTTTTTTTTATTTTCGATTGTTTTTGTTTTCTTTTAGCTGTCTTTTAAATCTCCCAGACACGCATGTCATCTTGATGTACATTGCTTTCATTCTTCATATAATAATCGTTTTTGTTAGTGTGCATTTATTAATCATATATATATATTATTATATCTATATATATATATTATTAATTATATATTATATTATATATTCTATATTTTGGTTTTTATTATTATTATATTAATCATATTATATTTAATCTTTTATTATTTTATTTAATATTATATATATATATTTTAAATTATTATTATATATACTTATATATTAATTATATAATATACTATATATAGTTTTAATATATTTTTATTTTATTTGTGGGTAATTTTATATAAAAACTTGGTTCTCTTCCTTCGACATTTTGATACTTTTTGGATTACTTAATGGCACACAAAAAAGCATTTTCAAAAAACTAAATATGTGAATTAAATCCTAAATGCATTGTAATCGATGATTATTAATATATATATAAAAAGTTTCTATAACTTAAACACGTTAAAAAGTGTTCCCTTTTTAATCATAGAGACTCAATTTTATATGGTAATGTCGAAAAATAAATAATTTGAACATCTACAGATGCAAATACTGTACTTTTCGCTGCTGTCGTACGAACACTATCTGCGTCCTATATTTGATGTACATACGATTAATGCAATCACTAGATTTACCAGTAGTGTTATTACTTTAAAGTGTTCAGTGAAAAACTTGGTGAGACGGATTACCTCACCTGAAGCGTGCATATACCCTATCCTTTCCCCTGTTCTTTGGACAACACTCAAAAAACTACTGGAATTAATGAAAGATTATTTTTTTAATAGAAGAGAAAATGTTTATATTTTTTGTGTAGGTTGTCTTTATCAAATTATGTTTGTAAATCCGTAACTTATGCGAGGTTAGAGTGTCGGGATATCTATCATCATTGCGCATTGAATTATTCCAGACCTCAGTACTTAGAGGATAACTATATTATTATATTTGGTTTATGCTTTGAAAATGTCAGCTTGCAATGCAAGATCAACGATCCATTAAGCATACTATTTTTTAGAGCCATGTCATTATGGTACATTGGTTCTGTGCACGAATGTGGTGGCATTGTGCAAATAGTATCAGTTTAAGAATATCATATATGCTCTTTTCATTGAGAGATTGGGTATATCAGATTCTCTTGCCATATGGCAAATAGTTTTTTGTTGATAAATTTATATGGGAGTATAGTTATATCATTTTATGTTCAAATAACTGGGGACTATAATATAATAATAGTCTATCTATTTAATGCCAATAATATGTTACAGACCTGAGTAAGTGCTTTGATAATGAGTATAGAATATCTCTTAACTTGCAAAATTATAATGAATTGTGGGGGTTGGTGACATTTATGCTAGAGAAGACGTCGATTGGGTTTTGTTTTTTTTATTTTGGGGTGTTTTTCTTAAGTGTGCACAGCGATATCATACTCAGTCTGACATATAGATAATCGAGCTGTTATACACTGCAAAATTAGTTCTATTAGTTAATTTATTCAAGAGTTTTGTAACAAATCAAAATATTATAGTATTACTTTGTTTGACTATTTAACCATATGTTTATAATATAAGTAAATAGTAATAATGTTATGTTTCTCGTTTTAAACGTTTTATGTATAGTGTATTGACAACGATTTATATGCAAGTATTTTGGCGACATGTACTTCATAAATTAAATTTTCAATATACATATAGTCTTATCCTCTCAGTAAATAGATAGGCAACAATGGTTACTATCAATTGCACCTTGCAACTCGTATCTAAGATCGACGCTTTTGAAATAGTAATTGCAATATAATACTTACAATATAAACACAATTACTTTATACAAAACAATCTTCTCAATTACCTTTAACTTTACAATATAAATGAGATTAGGCAATTAAGTTTTTTTACACGAGATCGAAATTATATCACGCGATATTGAGTTTAAATTCTTAAAACTCTTATTATCTTTGCTATTTGTATTGATATAAAACACATAAGGACAGATATTCACTATTTTTTTGCTTGGGGAATTATAATATGATTATAGTTCTATCATCGGAATAAATAGATGATTAAATATTGATCTGGAACATGACGAGGGTTCGTAAGGGTGGTAACTACCACTATATTATATTTTATTTCGGTAGGTGAACTAGTAATCAGATATCAAGATTCCGTAAGTCTAAGCTACTCTGCATATTCTCGTTTTTTTAACTTATTATAAGTTAGATTTAACAGTTATTCTATGATTACCCTTCTGGTATTCCAATTCACAATCCTTATTAAACATATAATATTGAATATGATAATGTTATAATATTGTATTTAAAAAAAGACCATCTGACAAAATTTTTGGGTTTTTTTACATGTATATCCTTTAAGATGAATGTTTTAGATAGTTGATGAAGAACAGATTTCTTGTGATAATCGAATTTCTTCTCACGAGATATGTACAGTCTTTCGTTGAAGATCACAATAACATATAATAAGCTAACAAAATTGAAGAATCTGTGAGCTGCGCATTTACAATTATGTCGCAGGTTATTTGAGCATGACAGATACTAATCGTATATACTTTTAGATATTATATTTTGTGTAGTTTTTATATATATATATATATATATATTATATATATATATTATATATATAATTATTTTTTATTTATAATATATAATTTTTATTTATTATGTATTATACTATTATTATATAATTTATATTATATTTTTATAAATATATCATTTTATTATTATATTATTATAATACGTAGTATCCCTTTATCAAATTGGCTTTAAATCTTCTTCAGCTTTTAATGCGTTTTTCTTTTTTTATATATTATTTATATTATATATATCATATAAATATATAATCATAATTTTCTTATAACATTAATAAAGCTTGTCAATATCGACGAACATTGATAAATTCCAGATTTCAAAAATAAGTTCCAAAAAATGAGTTTTCATTGGCTGTTGTTTATTTCATATATATCCTTATTAACATATTCTTCTTTTTTCTTCTTATTTTTTTTTTGTCAATATTAGGTTGACTTTTTACCTTTTGAGCTCTGCATTCTATCAAATTATTATATATATTTTTTACCAGATAAATTAGTTAATGTAATATGTGCTAATACTTGACTCTTTTTAATCTTATATATATTACATAATGATTATACAAAAATTATTAATATTTACATTGTTTACCTCTTTTTTTTTATACTTGCTTCCTTCTTTATGTAAGACACTCCATTATGAACAAATCTGGTAACATTTTGCTTTATCGTTACTATTGTATTGTTTAATAAACATTGTTCATTTTACACATGCTGTTTCCTTTTCTCTTTCTAGTAAGATGACTTCTGATTGATGATATCCCAATTGTCATTCGTCTGATCATTATCGTATCTGCTTAGATTAGTTCTAGCTAATGACCTTATTGTTTTCACTATTGTGTGGTTTCTAGATTATATACTCTGACAATTTTTTGAGGTATATTTTAAGTAACCACTCATTATCCTGTTTTATTTTTCATACCTTCTCTTCTTGTTTCATCGCAGTCAGCCGGTTCTGTTGGATCCGACTTGAGGATAAATTCCTTTCCATTACGATGGTCATTAGCTTCGATTTTTTCTGATTGCCCATTTCTACAATTCGTTAATGCCATCTTATCTCCAAAGTGGAATATCCTTTTGCTGGTTTCCAGACAAATTTCGTTTTTTACTTTTTCTCTTGCTGCTGATTGGACTGTTAAGGTACTTCCTCCGTCTTATCCCTTGTATGTAGGACATTCTTTATTGTGAGTGTATTCTGGTATGCAACCACCTTATGCGTGTGGGAATGTGTTCTTCTCCAACTCAGGCTATCTTTTTAAATTATCGAGGTTTCGAGCTTATAACAAGAGCCTTCTATTTCAGCTTTTTCGAACGCTGCTGATGTTTGGACCTCCACCTGATTCTCTTTCGTTGTGGCTGTCATGCCCTTTATGATTATTCGTTTTTAGGTCAGCTTCAATGTGGCGGCAATTTGTGCATAGTTTTTCACAAAATCCTGGTAGTAACCAGTGAGCCTAAGAAAGACCTTACTTGCTTTTATTCTTAGGTGGCTCTCTGTCCTTTTGATCTTGATCACATTGTCTTCATGCAATCCTTTAGTGCCATTGCCAATGTATGCCCTATAGAACCTAACACTCAAACGAGGCAAACCGCACTTCGTCGGCTCTGATGGTGAACTCCTCCTCCTGGAGTCCGTTTGGTAGTACAGTCCTCAATTCGTGATTCGTATGTTCGCCGCACAGGTCTGGGATGGACGATAATATCATCCATGAAAGAAGTCAACAATCGTTGATACATCCAAGATCCTGCGCATTGAACTCACAAGCGTCGCGCGGCATTTCCACCCATACCGAACACGGCCAGCCTTGAGGTACTGGAGAAATGGCGTCTTCGGGTTGAAAAACCGGTTTTCATGGCAGTCCCTCAGGCTTTATCTTAGTTATTGCCAGTACCCTTGGCTAGGTACAAGCTTTTGAATAATAAACTTATCCTTGGCAAACTTGGTGAATAAAGTCTGAGTAGTGGTCATGGGCTCAGGATCGAAGACCGTGATCCCATATTTAAGGCCTATAGTCGGAGCATAACCAATGATAAAATGAGCTCATTTCTCTATCACCGATAGTTTTTTTTTTTTTTTCTTGGCGCTGAATAAGGCGACGTGGGAAGGAGTAATCTATGAATACCCATTTTGTAATCATTCATTATCTGTTATCTTCTTCAGTTCTGTCAGCGTCCGTGAAAGGCAACTTATATGGCTTCAGTCTGATGGGGGACTCATCTATAAGGTCATCGCATGATAGTAAAAATTCTCGCAGGTTAGCACGTCGTAAAATTTCTTCATGCCTTTCAAGGATCTCCACCAACTCTCTCCTCATAGACATCTGTGATGTCCTTTTACTGATCTTAGTGTCAGACAGCTTCTTATCGTACCATCGTAGGATTATGTCCACTAAAGCGTATGTTTATTCTCTGTGTCTTAAAGAGCACGCAGAAGCCACTTATATTTTCGTGATGATTTCCATCTCTTCTCTTCTTACACTCAAACTATTCAAGTTCTATTAATTTACTCAATTTATATGGATTATCTTTCCTACATCATCAACCTGGATCTTGTAATTATCCTTACATACAATTCACCACTGTGTGTACGGTCCCCCCCATTCTCAATAAGCATCTTATTTGTTGGAAGTCGGATAGGAGAACCGAGAGCCAGTTCTCCTACTTTCAGTTCTTCCTGGTCTTCGCGCCCCTGTCGTAATATTTCTTCTGCATGAAATCTGGGCTCTTGCTAAATTTTCTCTAGCCAATTTTTAGAGTTTCGTTCTTCTTGCAAATCAATAAACATACTTATATGTTGATCCTTGCTCTACAGGATTGATATCCCCTGCCCAAATTCATATAAAATTTGCATCGGACCTCGCACAGTCTTCATACAGGAGCTCGAATGGAAGAGAATTCCTGTGGAATCTGCGGAGACCTTCCCTATATGCAAATAAATAATGGCTCTAGAAACATTAATGCTATTTACATCACTTGCTCACATTGCACATTACTTCTCAGGCATTCTTTATACCAAGTTCATGGTAGTTTCTTTCTATTTTTTTCAATCATTGGGTGATAAATACTAGAGAACTTTTCTTAATGTTAAGCATCTTCGTCACGTCCTCTCATTAAATCAGAAGTGAACTGACGAACATTGTCACTGAGTATTTCTTTTGGCACACCCAACCTCATGAAAATAGACACTAAACTTTCGGTAACTTTCTGTGCAGTTATACTTTTAGAGGTAAGCTTCCGGATAACGCGTTGGCCGCATCCACAAGCACGGTTAGGACAAATTGATGCCTTCTGAAAGACGGTGTGAGATAGGTCGATAGGTCAATAATCAGCTCACTTTGAAAGTGCCTCCTCTATTGATGGGCATATGGAGCTCACAGAGGTATTTCTTCACCGAGCCCTTTCGGCCGTTCTCTGACATATATCACATGAGTAACAATGATTTGTTACAGTCTGATATATATTTAGGGCCAGAATGCTCGTTGTGTTTTTGGGGGAAAATTTCCTTTTAAAAAACCGACATATTGCTTCTCTTTACACCTGATGGCCAAACCGAAGACTTTATGCATGGGCCATTCTTCATCACCGTACTCCTATACGTTCCATTTTGGTACAACAAAGATAAATCTCTCCTGCTGACTTTCCATACTCTTTAAATAGACACTCCATTTCTTTACGCATATAATTTGTCATCTCGCCTTTTCCTTATTGACCTCCACACCCTCTGTAAAGTAACATCGTCCTTTTGTTTAACTCTTAAACGTCCCCTCCCCGATCACTCAGCAAGCTTCCTGTAGATCTCCACTTATGTGTTATCTCTCTACTTCACCCCACAGCTTACCATTTTCTTCTCTCTGGAACTTTGTGTGCGCGCGGCTATCTCACCTCTCAATGACTTATCATCATCATTAACACGATCTATCTATCGCTCTGACCTAGCATGTCCTCCTCTTCAATCTGATGTCCTCTGGACACCCGGTATACAGCCCTGTAACCTTCTTCACCAAAAACAATCATCTTATTAGTGGTTCTTAGCAAGGACCTCAACTTCTTCTTTTTCTTGTAACTTATTCAATCCTTCGAATGAACATATGGGGACCCTGGTGATGACGTTTAGTGATCGGCGTCCGCGGATGTATCGACGTCATTTTTCTCACGTCCAAAGATGTGGTACGGCGGTTTCCCTCTGTAAAAATACTTCCTCTCCAGCTTCGCCCGATTCATTATTAGATTGTTTGATAGATTCTTCATAAGAATTTTCCTCAGCGTTCCTCGCGATGGGAATAGCAAAACTTCTGTGGTTATGCACTCGTCTCTACTTGTACGAAGACCTCCGACACTCAGTCCGACGTAACACGCGAAGGTTGGCTGACTCAGGGCAATGCAACGCTTTGACATTCCCAAATGACTAAGATCATAGACCGTAACTTTCCGGCAGCACAGTGCGTTAGTCCCCTACCCACGTCATATAAGGGGTATCCACATCTAAACTACTTGCGAGAGGAGCTTCTCTAATCACCGACCCGTCCGCATCTCTATTTTCCATGTTGTCTTCCACAAAACCCTGCGTACGAATTTCTTTTCGACAACGACAACAAACATTACCCAGTATCCGAGGGTTTTGACTTGGTAAGCCATTTCACCGTCCCATACAGTCACAGTAGGTGTGACAATCTGTTCATCTTCCACCTTCTCTATTTCATTCAATAGATTCGGCTCTTCACCTGAACCATTCAGGACTTTACTGTCGCTATCAGAGACTCAGGATGCTTACACGTACTCTTTTCTTCCTCTTCTGTCTGCTGACTACTCTGTCCTCTGCCACTGTTGTTGAATATGGGGGCTTCTACAATCTTGCGAATGCCTCTCCTTTGACACTTGCAGCACGTGATCACCACCCTGGCATCTACTGCCTACTGCGACGCTTGACCCTGTCGGTCGCCGCTTCCACTCCACACCGATCCTGCCTTCTGCACTTGCTCGATTACCCTCGACGTACGTGTTGGGTCGTTAGTTTAATGATTACTTCAATTCGTTAGGAAGTACACCCACTGCCATCTCGATCTAAAAGTATATTATGTTATTATGATAACTCTATCCGCGCGTGATTTGTGTTTCCGTGTGTGACTATTCTGTTTGCCGAGTTGTTCAAAGCGATGAGCTTCTATGGTATCCTCACGAACTAGCGATGACCTGCTCTTCACGCGGTATCTTCTTCTTGTCTACCCTTAGGTAAGGTAGCGAGTTCTTAGGGGACAGTATTTAAATACTTATCCACTGCTCCACTGAGAAAAACTCAATGAGATCATCTGGTGTTAGTGTTACATTTGCTGCAAATAATCCACTTTTTAAGAGCTTCGATTATCTTCTGTAAGTACACCCTAGCTGTCATCCTCGAGTACGGACTCATGGTCTTGTATCTTAGCACTAGTACCCACTTTCAGTGAGACCATACTCTCCAACAAAGCTCTTTTTAGGCTTTCATAATTCTTCAGCTCTTGCGACAGGCAAATTGTTGCACCCATTAACAGCCTTGCTTGTAAAGAAAACACCTGCTAAAACAAATGCTACGCTTTCACTAGGGATTCCGTTCGCTCGCTGTTTTTCGAATTAACAACGTATTCCTCGATATCAATTTTCCTTTCATAAGAAGAATGGAAGCTTCAAACTTGGGTATTTGCTGGCGTAGGAAGCGCTGTGACTGCTCTGAGTGCTTTGTGAAGCTATTGCCGCGTCATGTTGACCGCTGTTTATCTTCGGCATCAAGCTCATCTGTAACATTCTTTCTTCTCTTCTCTGCATCTTTTTTCTGCCTCCAACTAAATACGAAGATAATGACAGGTTCCGATCTTGGAGTTCTACAAGAATCCCAGCTCAAGCTTAGCTTCTTCAGTCATCATTTCTTTTGTCAAGGATCAAATGTATCACATGTCAACTCAAAGCATTATCTTTCTCCACCTTTCCACGCTTCAAGCGCTTAACCTTTTCTCTCTAAGCAGCAGCTATCTCTTTTTCGTCCAATCAGCAGCCAATCTTCAGTGTGATCGCGCGCCGGCTTCTTGAGCCATTTCTGTCTTAAAAAATAAAATTAATGCTAGCAGCGAGTTCTTACTCCGATAAAACATACTGAAATTTCACATTAAATACCTACAAACTCAGCATTAGAGAGTAGCCATTGTTATAATTGTTGTATACAAACAATTATAAAATATACCGTTCGCTAACAAAGTCACTACTTCTTGACGCACGAATCACAAATCAGTTTTCTACCAAAAAACTACTGAATTTGGCTCTACTGTACACGTATACTCCATGATATGGTATATGACTTAGCATTACTAATATATACAGTATATAATATATATATAAGTATATATATATATTTATATATAGATATATATATATATATATATATATATATATATAAGTATATATATACTATATTATATATATATATATATATATAAATATAATACATATATAAGTATAATAATATATAATACTACTGAGTTTAAACAAACCTGTAGTAAAATTTGCTAAAAATCTGGCGGGAAAACGTGTTTTCGCCCCAGAGCAACACAAGCAAAGTGAAATCGGGAATTCGAAAATCACTGTTTTGCTTTCGCTCAACTTTGTAAAATTTTACTCTAATATTAACAATAATTAGAATAAATATATATATTATATATGAGATATATATATATATAATAACATATATATATATATATATATTATATTATATATTAATAATTATATATATATATATATATATATATATATATATATTTAATAGTATAAAATATATATATATATATATAATATATATACTATATTTTATATATTAATATATATATATATATATATAATATATACTATATATACTATATATCATATATATATAATACTATTAAATATATATATATAATATATATAAAAGCATAAATATAAAAATATTAAAATTGTTCCAGAGTTCAAATATTTGTTTCTCAAGTAATGGATAAGATGTTGCAAATAGCAAATAATTATTTCACCAAATAGCCGCATAAAATGTATCTTCAACTTACATGAAATAACCGTAACAACGACTATTATTGATAGTTAAACAACAATATAACATATACCTCCAAATGCCGATATTGGTGGAAAATCTTAAACAGTGACTCCTATAGCACAGGTTCTAGCAAAGCAATTAACGAATGAATACGCGTTGTCTCCAAATCCTTTAGCAAAATAGCAGTCAATCTTAAGAAATTATTCAGCATTTAGTTGTACCCAAATATTTGACTACAAGTCAAGAGTTTTAAAAAAAATCATGGATAGGACTATTTTATTTAAATCTAATAGGCTAATTTTGAAAAAGTATTTAAATATATGTCAACAACTTACTCTGCGGACTGAATAAACAAATCCTTTGGCAGGCCGACCTTGACAATTCACCAACTTATCAACTTTCTAGATTTCTCAAACTCTTAATTGTAATTTCTGCTTAATATAATTTCCAGTAAGAGAGATTCACGGTTGAGCTCTTATAGTGCAATTTTCATTCTCAAATGAATCACCACCTATCTCACCTGAAGAGATCCTTCAAGTGGAACAACGGGTTGACCGAGTTCGTTTACCTTATGTGAAACCTGATCAGTCAATACCATTCGTTATCAAAGAATTTAACTGTCTTGTGATCAATACTTTGATCATGAACTCAATGTCTTAAGACCTAAAACAATTGACTACTTGAATAATTTAAACAACATAAGAAAAATTTTAAAAATAAGGCACTCAAGAAAACTACTGGAATAAGTTTAAAAATATTTTAATAAAAATAAAATGATGTTGTACTGCCTTACAAAACTAGGTTTTGTAAATCCGTGAACATGCAGTTAGTGTCCGTGGATATCTATCATACATGCGCATTGAATATCCAGAACCTCAGTACTAAATACTAATTATATATTTATGGCTTTGAAATATTTGATAACAAATCTGAAACGACCATTCATATATACATGCAGTTATGTACATTTGTATGTGCACAAGAATGTGCATTTGCAAATAACAGTTAATCAAATACAAAATGCTCTATCATTAATTTATATAGATCCTCGACCCCCCCCCCTTGCCCATCAAATATGTATATATAAAAAAAATAAACACTTTTATTAAAAATGAAAATTATATTTATTTTTGCTTACAAAAAATATTTTGACTGAATGATTTGATAAGAGATAATAAATCTTTAACTTGAAACATAATGAATTTGGACAATGTACAAAGCATCGTCGCATTTTTTAGTGTGCACCACACGACAATGCATGACGCAGCTGACATATAAGAACAGCTGGTTACTACTGCAAAGAAGCTTGCTATTAGTAATTTAACAAATCTTTTTAACAAACATAAATCGTGAATTTTTATTAATTTTATATGTTAAAATAATTAAATAATTAAACTGTTAAACGTTTTATATTAGCACAAAATAATACTATTTGCGAACACTCAAGAAATGAATTTCAATAATACATAAGCTTACCTGCCAGTAAAATCTAGCAACAATTTGGACACAATGCACTGTGGAAAGGGGGAGGGGGGGAGGATTCTCTGAAATAGCAATGCATATAAAGCTGCCCATATATTACACAATTACTTTAAAAACACAGCTTTAAATACCTTTAACTTTAGGCAATCAAAATAAATAGCAATATTACAAAATCGAAAATTATATCACCATATTAAACTTAAAACACATATTATATTTAATTATACAATAAAAACACCATAACAAAACATAAAAGTTACAAAAACTTCATAGCAACACTAATAAATTAATAATAATCATGATCGGAACATACGGAGGACGATTAAGAGCTACCACTTATACAACTTGGCATAACAACAAATAGAAAGACGAAACGATACAAAGAATATTTCTCGTTATTACTATTTATATAGATTTTTATAATTTAGATTACGCCTTCTTATCCAATCACAATTCTTAAAAACAATACAGATAAAAGATAGTATATATTCGCTATCATTTAATTTTAGTAAGACAACATATATACCAATACATTTAGAAGGAGAATGAAAGATTGGTATTTCTTGTGAAATCGTAATTCTTCTCAAGAAATGACAGTCTTTCGTTGAAAGATCAAAATATTAAAAAGCTAACAGAAAAATTGAGAAGATTGTGAGCTGCCACAATTTACAAAAATAACGCATTTATTCAATAAACTTTATTTAATATATCATATATTTAATTATATAAATATATATTACCATTATATTAATAAATACTAATATTATATATATATTATATATATTAATATATATATATTAGTATATATATATTATATACTATAATTATTATATACTATAATATATATATACGTACTATATAAATTCATTTATTATATATAGTAATACGTAGTATCCTTTTTTCAATGCTTTAAAATATTAATATTAATAATAATTAATAATAATAAATAATAATAATAAATTCAATAATAATACTAATAATAATAATACTAACATTAATTAAAGCATGTCAACCGACGACCAATGATAAACAGATTACAAAAAATAAGTTTCGAATGAGTATTTTTCATTGGCTGTTTGTTTATCTTCATAATACAAAACATATCTTACTATATATGTTGACTTTACCTTTGACTGAGCATTCATCAATATATTAAAATATTCAGAAAATTAAGTTATTGCCAAAGGATCAATAACTTGACCTTTACCCTTAAATAGCATACATGGAAAGTGAATTGTTATTATTTCATGTACACTGCATTGGCATCTTTGGCCCACCATTAATGAAAAGCAATTGGTAACAATTTTGCTTTATGTACATGATGTTAAAACATGGTTTCATTTACACAGCGTTCTATCTTCAGTGGACTTCTGATTGTATGATACCCAAGTTTTCAGCAAATATCCAACTCTTAAGCTAAATTCACAATGACGGTTATGTTTCTACTAATGTGGTTCAGCGATAAACCGAAATCTTGGGGTATAAAAACCACCTCTTATCCAGTTTTATTTTCATACCTTTTCTGTTCATGCCGTCAGCGGTATGTTGATCGACTGAAGGATAAATTCCTTCCCATAGAGGTATAGCCGAATATTTCTGATGCCATGCACAATCGTCTAAATGCCTTCCTTCCCAAAGTGAGATAGCCTTGCTGGTTTCAGATCATATTCCTTCTTCCGTGCGCCGATTGGATGTAGAACTCCTCCGTCTTCCTGTAGGAGGACAATCCTAGTGGAGGTGAACCGGATGCATCCCAACCTGTAGCGTGAATTCCCGTCCAACTCAGGCATCCTTTAAAATCAGGTTTCGAGCTTAAAAGCTTCTTTCAGCTTTTCCGAACGCAGCTGATAGTTTGGACATCCCCATCCTGATCTATACGTGGCTCCTCTTCTTCGTAAATTTAGGGTCAGTCATGGTGGCGCACGGCAATATTGGTTGCATAGTTTTTCACAAAAATCTAGTAGTAACCATGAAGACCCTAGAATAATGAGACCTTACTTGCTTTTATTCTAGGTGGCTCTGTCCTTTTGATCTTGATCAACATTGTCCTCATGCAATCCTTTAGTGCCATTGCCAATGTAATCGCCACTAAGAACTCAACACTCAACAGGAAAAGCACACGCACTTCGTAAGGTCAAGATAGGTGAAATCCATGCTCTCTGGACGTGGAGTCTTGTGGTAGTATCAGTCTCAAATCGTGATCGTATGTTCGCGCCAGGTCTGGGAAAGTGACTGTATAATATCTCATTCAAATGTAAAAGTCGAACATACGTTGATACCAATCCCAGATTCTGCCGCTATCAGACGCAAAGTGTCGCGCGGCATTCACCATATCCCGAATCGGCAGCTTGGGTAATCAAAGGGCCGTCTTCGGTTAACAAGACCGGGATCTTATACTGCAGTCCGTCAGGCTTATATCTAAAAATTTGCAAGTAACACCCTTTGGCTAGGTCAAGCTATTGAATAAAACTTATCCTTGGCAAACTTGGTGAATAAAGTCTGAGTAGTGGTCATGGGCTCAGGATCGAAAACCGTGACCCTATTTAAGGCCCTATAATCGGAGCATACCCTTTTACTCCCGTCCTTTTTCTGGACAACGACTACTGGCGCTGAATACGGCGACGTGGAGGGAACTATGATACCCATTTGTATCATCTTATCTGTCTCCTTCTTCAGTTCTGTCCGCGTCGTGAAAGGCATACTTATAGGTTCAGTCGATGGGGGGTATCATCTATAGGTTCTATCGCATGAACCGTATATGTCTTCCGGCAGTGCTAGGCAGCGTCCGATAAAAATTTCTTCAGCTTTCAGGATCGCCACTCAACTCTCTCCCTCATAGGAACTCTGTGATTCCTTTACTGATCTAGTGTAACGACAGCTTCTTCTTTCTGTACATCCGTAAGGGATTTCAGTAGTCCATCTCAAGCGATATTTCTTCGTTATCGGTGTCAAGAGCACGCAGAAGCAGCGGTTATATTATCCTCGATGTTGGTCCATCTCTTCTTCTTTCTTCACTTCTCCTCTCTCACATTATATTTCTTGTAGATTGATTATGGTGAGCGTCTTAATTACATCGATCTAACCAGGACTTGTAATTACCTTACCATACAATCCACACTGGTCGCGTCCGCCCCATCTCAATAAGCATTTATTGTTGAAGTCGGTAGGAGAACGAGAGCCAGTCTCTTACTTCAGCTTTCCACTGGTCCTTCCGCGCCCTGTCGTAATATTCTCCTTGAAATCTGGGCTCTTGCTCGTTTTCTCTAGCCAATTTTAGAGTTTCGTTTGCCTTTACTGCAAGTCAAAAACATACTTATATGTTTTGACCTTGCCTCTTCAGGATTGATATCCCTGCCCAAATTTTCATATAAAATTTGCATATAATAAGAAAGTCCTTCATACAGGGCTCGAATGGAGAGAATCCTATTTGGAATCCTGCGGAGTCCTCCCTATATCGCAAATAAAATGGCTCAAACAATTATGCCATTTCTCACTTGCTCACTGCACATTCTCCTGAGCATTCTTTTCAGGGTACCATTGAACTTTTCTGTCAATCCTTGACTCATTGGGTGATAAATACTAGAGAACTTTTGCTTAATGTTTAGCATTTTAGTTACGTCCCTCATCAAATCTGAATGGAAACTGCGACGACCAATAGTCAAACTGAGTGAGAGTATTTCCTTTTTGGCACACCCAACCTCATGAAATAGACACTACCACTTTCGTACCTTTCTGTGCAGCTTTATACTATTTAAGAGCGTGACAGCTTCCGGTAACGCGTGGCGCATCCACTAAGCGTTGAGGACTATTGCAGCCCTTCTGCAAGACGGTGGTGATGATAGAGTTCTCGACTGCAAGCCGAATGAATCGAGCTCACTTAGTGAAAAAGCTCACTCTATAAGGCCAATAGCGACAACCCAGAGCGTAATATTTACTTTCAACCGAGCTTTCAAGGCACGTTACTCCTAAGACATATATCACATGAGTAACAATGTTTTAGTTACATCTTCGAATAGTATGTTACTGGTCCAGAAGAACCTAGTTGTAGAGTCTTACCCATTTGTCCTTTCTTTACACTTGATGGCACCGAACGACTTTATCATGGGCCATCTTCATCACCCTACTCCTGAATTCTTTTGGTACAACCAAAGTAAATCCTCCTATGCCTGATTTTCCATTCACTCTTAAATAGCACTCCATTCTTTACTACATACTTGTTCTCGCCCTTTTCTATTGAGCCTCCCACACCTCTGAGAGTAACATCGGGTCCTTCTGTTTACTCTTAAAAGTCTCCCGATCAATAGCAAGTTCCTGTAGATCTCCACTATGAGTTATCTCCTCTATTTGCCAATCAACATTGACATTTTCTTCCTTCTGGAAACCTGTGCTTATTCACCTCTCAATGACTTATCATCATCATTAACACGATCTACTTCGTCTGACACATCAAACGTACTCTCTTCAAGCCTGTGTCTTCTGAGGACAAGCCCGGTACACGCTGTACTATCTTTCAATCATCTATTAAGTTGTTTTAACCAATGGACCGTCACTTCTAATCTTTTCCTTGTAACTTCTTAATCTTAAGATGAACATTGGAGAGGGACCTCTGTGATGCCCGTTTATGATGGCTCCGCGGATGGTTCGAACGCAATGTTTCTCAGAACGTCCAAAGACGTGGATACGGAACGGTATTCCCCTCTGTAAAATAACCTTCGCCATCTCCTAAACTCGGCCATTCCCGATGTATCTTATGATGTTGGTTGATTAGATTCTTCATAAAGAATCTCCTCAGCGCTTCTCGGCGATGGGAATAGCAAACTTCTAGTGGTTATGCTCGTCTTCTACTTTACGAAGACCTCGACACTCAGTCGACTAACACGCGAGTGTTCCGGCTTGATCAGGGGCAATGCACTTTGAAGATTACCCAACTGACCTAAATCATATGACGACTTCCGGCGAGCGACAGCTGGCGGTTTGTCTACCCACGTAATAAGGGGTATCCACATCATATACTTGCGAAGCAGGAGCTTCCTATCACCGTCACCCGTCCAGCAATCTTATTTCATCGTTGGTCTCCCACACAAAACACTCTTTCGGTACGAATTCCTTTTCGCACGAAACAACAACATTACACCTCAGTAGTCCGAGGGCTTGTTGCACTTGGTAGCCATACGTCACCGTCCCAATAAAGTACAGGTAGGTGTGAACAATCTGTCCTCTTCCACTTCTCTATCTCTCATTCAATAGATTCGCCTCTTCGACGTGAACCATTCAGGGAACTTTACAATAGCCGCTATAGAGACTCGACTGCTATCCGTACTCTTTTCTTCCTCTTCTCTTGTCTGCCTGACTTACTCTGTCCCTCACTTCCACTGTTTGTTGAAAATGGAGGGGCTCTACAATCTCTTGCGCGATGCCCTCCCTTTGCACTTGAGACACGTGATCAAGCACCTGGGCTTTCACTGCGTCACTCGCGACGACTGACTGTGCTTGTAGCCCGCTTCTCCACCGATCCGTCATTGCTCCGTTACCTCGACGTACGTTGGTCGTGTGCTTTTCATGATCTACTATATCGTTGAGTCAACCACTGCCTCTCGATCTAAATATTATTACTTGTTTATTATGGATGACTTCTTATCCGTCGTGATTCGTGGTTTGCGTGTGGTGCAGCACTATTTTGTTGCGAGGTTTTAAACGATGAGCTTTCTATGTGATACCCTCAGAACTACGATGATCTCTTCCGGTATCCTTCTCTTCTGTGTAACTCCCTTAGGTAGGTAGCGAAGTTCTTTGGGGACAGTATTTAAATACTTATCCACCGAGAAAAATACTCAATGAGATAATATACTTGGTGTAGTTGTTAACATTTGCTGCAAGGACATACCACTTTTTCAAAGCTTCGTATTCATCTTCTGTAAGTACGACCCTAGGATGATCATGACCTCGGTAGGACTCATGTGCTTAGTACTTACACACGTTACCCACTTATCTCCAGTGAGACCGAGTACCTCTCCAAACCAAAGCTCTGTTTTAAGCTCTTCATAATTCTTTCCAGCTCTGCGAACAGCAAATTGTTGACACACATTAACAGCCTTGCTTGTCAAGAAACACCTAAAACAAGATGCTCGCTTTTTTCCAAATGGGATGTGTCGTTCGACTTCGGGCCTTGTTTTTTCGAACATCTAACAAGTATTCCTCGATATCATTTTTCCTTTCATCGAAGAATGGAAGCTTCAACTTTGGGTATTTGCTGGCGTAGGAAGCGCTGTGACTGCTCTGAGTGCTTTGTTGTGAAGCTATTGCCGCGTCATGTTGACGCTGTTTATATTCAGCATCAAGCTTCATCTGTAACATTCTTTCTTCTGCTTCTCTTACATCTTTTTCTGCCTCCAACTTAACTCTAGAGCTTCAGCTTCGATTCTTAGCTTCTCTACCCGACGCTTCCAAGCCTCAAGACTTAGCTTTATATCCTCCAATTCCATGCTTCAAGCTTCAGCTCATCTCCCTTGTCAACTTCAATGCTTATCTTTCTCGCTTTTTTAAAGCTTCAAAGCGCTAACCTTATTCTCTTCTTAAAGCAGCAGCTATCTTCACTTTCCTCCAAAATCAGCAGTCAATACTTCTGTTGCTCGCGCGCGCTTTCTTGAGCCATCTCTTGTCTTAATGCAGCAGCGAGTCCTTACCGATAAACCTCTGATTTATGCAATCTTTTACTACAAACTCACAGCATTAGAAGTTAGCCATTAGTATAAATTGTTGTAATACACAACAATTATAACATATACGGTTTCAGCAACAAAGTCACTTCTTGACGCACGAATCACAATCCCGTTTTCTACCAAAATTCTGAAATTTGGCTTCTACTGATACACGTATGAAAACCAATTTCTAACCGCAAAATTACTAATGTATATAACTAATTACAGTATTATTATATACTATAGGTATAGTAGTATATATATATAGTATATATTGTATAATATATATGATATATATATATATACATATAGTATATATATATATATATAATGTATATATATATGATAATATTATATATATATTATTATATATATCATCATTAGTCATTATATATATGTTTATATATCTGGTTTAAACAAACTGTAGTAAAATTTGCTAAAAAATCTTGCGGAAAAACAGTGTTTTCGCCCCCAGAGCACGAAAGCAAGTGACAATCGGGGAATTTCGAAATCACTGTTTCGCTTCGCTCAAGCTTTTGTAAATATTCTCTCCATACTAACAATATATATAAAAGTTATATAAATAGTATAATTAGTATATATATATATATAGTATAATATAAGTAATTATATAATATATATATAATCATAATAATTATTATAAGTATATTATATTTATTTATATTATATAAGTATAGTTATAGACGATTGTATTATATCATAGCATATTATATTATAGTATATTATATGATAATATATGATTATATTATTTATATTATATATAAGTCATCATATACTAATAGGTAATAAAAGTGTTTTAAATGAAAGCATAAAATGATAAATATGATTTAAAAATTGGGTTCCAGAGTTCAGTTTTTCCAACGCTAATGAGATAATTGATGCCATAGCAAATACTATTTTCACCTATATACGCATAAATCGTATACGCTTTCAACTTCAATGAAACTTAAACCAGTACAACGGACTATATTGACAGTTAGTTACTACACAATATCAACATATATCCTCAAATGCGATATTGGTGCAAAATACTAAACATATCTCTGAACATGGTCTACGTCTAAAGCAAAATTACGCATGAATACGTTGATGCTCAAATATTGGCAAAATAGCAACTTAATTCACAAAGAATTCAAATGAATAACATATAATGACTAGAGGGTATAACATAATAGAAAATAATAATCCCGGAACAGGGACTAAATCAATTTAAATAATGTAACGTTTAATAAATTACTTATAAAATTTATATGAAAAAAAAAACCTTTAGGCTTTCGGTAGCGCAATTACGAATCGCTTCTGTTCGTAGTTTCTATCCTGCAGAAGTTCTTAGTGATGGCGGTGGAGGTGAACAGTATCTAGATCTCCTGTTGAATGAGCTACCGGCCTGTGCAATAATATCGTGCAACTTTATACTTAAAACTCACCAACCTATCTCCCTGAAGATCCTTAAAGTGGAACAACGGTTTGAACCGGGTTCGTTGCTTTATGTGAAAACCTGATCAGTCAATACCATTCGTTATCAAAGAATTTACCTGTCTTGTGATCAATACTTTGATCATGAACTCAATGTCTTTAAGACCTAAAACAATTGCTACTTGAATATTTAAACAAATAAGAAAAATCAAAATTTAAGAACGAGACAAAGAAGATTTATGAAAATGGTTCTAAGTTTTCTGTTAAGGTAAAAAAAATGAAATGTGTACCTAAAGACTGCAGAAAATAGCCTCGATTTTGGGTTCTGCACGCTTTGAGAAATCACGCATTTATCATTTCAAAGGCTGTCAAAGTTACAAAACGCAAGTGTTACAAGTTATTAGCACCGAAATGACTAAAGCTATTGCCTTGTTGAGGAAAAATTAAAGAGGTAAGACTAAACACGGAGATCAAAAGATGGTTAGGGGAACTCAACAGGAGAAAGAGTTTAACAGCACTGTGTAAGGAGAAGCAATGGGTTTATTATGATGGGTTTATTATGAGCAGGGATCTGCACCAACTATTCAAAGTTATTATGAATAAAGGATTGGTAAGTGATATCATTGGTTGTACCTTGAGAATTAGAGAAAAGACGCTGAGGGTAATGAGCTTTTAAATAACCAAGAATGGTAATTTCTGAAAAAAAGGAAGACTAGGGAATATTTATTTATTTTGAAGTTTATATACTCATAGAATTTTGAATGGTCAATAGAGTTAGAAGGTAAATAAATGGAAGAGGTAAATATTGCAGTAGAGATGGTGTATTATATTTTGAGTATTAATTTATTATTATTATATATGCTATTATATATATATATATAAATGTATATATATAGTATATATATCATATGATATATATATTATATATATATATATATATACATATATATATAGCTATTATATATATTACTATATATATAGTATATATTATATATATATACTATATATTTTTTATATATATATATAAATAGTAATATTATTATATATATAAATATATATTATATATATATATATATATATATATATAAATTATTTAAATTTATAAAATTATTTTAATTTAAATTAATTTAATATATAAATACATATATATATATATATAATATATATATAATATATATATATATATATATATATATATATATATATATATATATATATATATATATATATATATATATATATATTATATCATATATATATATAAATATATATATATATATACAGTGGGCGGGGCCCAGAAAATTTTTTGGGGGGGCCATGGCCCAATCTCTTTCTTTTATATATGTATATATATAATAATATATATTACTATAGTATATATATATATATATATATATATATATATATAATATATATATTTAGCGTTAAGTATATACATTGCATAATATAAAATAAGTGGAAAAGACAAAAGCATAAGATTAGTAGGCAATAATGGAGAGTAATTTATATAATACTAAAATCATCCTTACTTATACATTGTCTTAACTTTAATCGCCGGCATGAGAGTGAGCAAAATCGACATAACATCTTCAGTTTTTATGTAAATATTCGATGTATGTTAGAGGAGGGCAAGTCCTAGTTAGTCTTTCATCTCAATAGTATTTCTCAATAGCTTTTTAGAAGTCTTAAATGTTGAAAAGCTTCTTTCTACTGAGCAAGTAAGACACGGGCTAAAATTGCCAGTGATTTGCAACAAGATTGTAAAATATTTGGAAATTGTGACTGCAAACAAGAAACTAGTCCGTCTATTGCTGTTTTAGGACGGTCTGTGCTGTCATTTCAACTTTCCATAAATCCCATTCTGCTTCTTACAAAATCTTCTATTAGGCTTTCGAGGATCTTCCTTGTAAAATGTTACAACAATCTTTTATCTTCTCATATGCACATTATACCTGTTCGGTATGCAAATTGCAAGGAAGAAAATAATTTCTTTATGATTTAAAAACCTCTCTCCTAATGCTGATATTAAATATCCAAATGGTATAAAAATAGATGTACAGTAATAAGTTTGTGGGTCGGAGTAGGGATGTTGTCTGTATTTTTGGAACTTGTTAATTCTTGGTACAGCAATTTCAATACCCAGCTCTGATACGCTTACACAATTCTTGGTACAGCAATTTCAATACCAAGCTCTGATACGCTTACACATTCTTCAAAAAAATCTGCTGAAATTCCAATGTTATTATTCCATTTTTCTCTGATGTCTTCAGGTTTAGTTTTAACTAAAAGGACTTACGAGATTTATTCCTGACAGCGACGAATTATATAAATTATTTAACCTATGCACTTTATATTATTAACAGAAATGATACTTAGAATTTTTTAGTGTCTAGAAAATTTGGGGGGTGGCCATGGCCCCCCTGGCCCCCCCCCCTAGATACGCCACTGTATATATATATATGAAGCTTAAAAAGAAAGATGTTTGGAATTATATAAGGAAAAAAAATACTAAAAAGCGCATACGTAGGAGAAAAAAAAGAGGTAATGAGCAGTTGGACAGGAGTATGAGATGAGGGACTTACAAGGCGAATAGGAACCTCTTCTGGAAGGTAAGCCGTGAAAGTTAAGAAGTGAATAAGGGGAATCTGTTAGAATAATGAAAGGGATGGTGCTTTCGTAACTATGAAATGGATGTGAGAGGAGTGTGGAAGGAACACTTCGAAAAATCTGTATAAACATTGGCAGTAATGAGAGGTGATAGTGAAGTGTGTGGGTTTGATGGTAAGTAAGGAGTAGATAATGGGTAGAGTGAGGAAAGTTGAAGAAAGTATATCTGCAGATATAGCATGAAATTGCTGCGTGAAATGATCAAAGAACGGAGGCGAGATGGTGATTGATTGGATTTAAAAGTTGTGTAAACAAAGCGTTTATGGAGGGTATAGTTTCCGAGAGATTGGAGGAGAAGACCAGTAATATTACCCTTATATAAGGGTAAGGGAGATTTTTTTTTGGAGGGGTGACTGTAGTAATTATAGGGAAATTAGTTTATTGAGTGCATTAGGTAAAGCATGCTGGCGGTTCACACGAAAGTTCAGACGTTTCGGATAATCATATTTGGGAAGAACAAGGTAGTTTTAGGTGTTAGCTTTTAAAATGCTGGTATCAAAATACTAAGAAAAGAATAAAGAAATTTTTGTACGTCTTCTTGATCTAGAAAACTCAAGCAACTGAATTCAAAAAGGGATGTTCTTGAGTACAGGAAACTTATAGAGTAAATGGAATGTTACTGAATATGATTAAAGCATTTTATAGGAGCAGAGAGTATGCGTTAATATTAAGAGAAGAAAAAGGGAGCTATTTAAAATAGGAGAGGTTTGAGAAGAGGTTGTGCAATGCCTTTAAGGTAATTTAATAATTATATGGATTATGTAGTTAAGGTTATGAATATAATTGGGAAAGAAGCTTAAATGTACCAAAATAAGGGTTATTAGGAAATGAGCATTTTTTCAATATACTGACAATACTGCTTTAGTTGCTGATTCAAAGGAAAAACTGCGGAATTTTGATGCTTGAGTCGGCAAGACTGTAAAAATGAAAGGGACTAAAGAATTAATCGCGCTATAAATATACAGTTATGAAAATTAGGCTAAAACTCAAAGAAACCCAAGGTCAATCTGGGATAGAAAACAAAATGGTGAAGAGGGAAAGCTTAGAAGCTACATAACTATAGTTTCATCGACACACAACTTCATCATTAGTATAGAATTTACCTGGTTGGTATAGTATTAAATATCCGACTCTCGGATTTTATATCCGAAATATTTCACTTAAAACGTCTCCACACTTCTGAAGACACCTACCTGAGAGGAACTCATTACAAATAAATCAATTCTCTTTTGATTTACTGCTATACTGTATTGAGTAATCTGAACATTGTCAATGACTAAACACCACGCATCTTATTTTCACTCATTCATAACGTATATGACTGCTAATATAAAACTCGAGCACTCCGTTAAAACCCTGGAATTTGGTTAAAGATTTCACCAAATTAGTTCATATATGCTTTGAAAATTTAAGGAAATAATCGTACTTTTCTCACAGCAGTGGGGTTTTCTACTCAATATATTGTAATGTTATCAAATAAAATCTTAAGACACGCGTAATTTTCTAATAAGTAAGTTTGAAGAGGACAGCTTTTTAACATCTATACATTAAGTACCACGCGCTTTCACTAACGTGGTATAGATTCTGGGAAACATATACTGTTGGTATACATACTAAATTATATCAGGAGACATATTGACACTCACTTCATTTACACAAAAAAAGCGCTTTAAAAATCTTTCTCATTCATAAATATATTCACTCTAAATATTCATCACTTCTCGTATTTTCAACTTTCATCTGACAATATTAATATGCATTTTTATAATGAGAATAATTTAATTTTTAATAAGTTCTATAATCAAAATGTATAGAAGATATTGTATATACAAGATACTATACAATTTATATAATACTTTATCAAAAAATTATATCTCGGAAATGCTTATGTAAAAATTTAGGGGAAAAATCGTAAATACACTTCAAGTTTTTTATAAGAGTATTCTAGGCTTAGATGAGAAATATTGTAATCATAGATAAGAAAAGATGTTAAAAAAGAGACAAATCGAAGTACTCTACTTTTCATATATACAGAAGAGATTATAATAACTTTTATTAATTATAGACATTATATCAGTAGTTCTTCAAGCGAATTTAATATTAATAGAATATTTATTTTAATGGTTATTAAAAGTTACAATACAATATAAAATAATATATGACGACATATATATTTCATCTATATCAAATTCGATTTCAACTTTATGAGAATAATATCGTCATAATAAACATAATAATAAGTTAAAAATATTATCTCTTTTTCTCGTCATCTTTTTAGAGAATTGTGATCATAATTATGTATCTCAAACTGATAGCTAACTAGTGTGATTTTTTTTATCATAACATTAAGACTCTAAGATAATTATATAACTCTAGTCTATAAAAATAACCTATACATAAAAAACTATAAATTGATATTAAGATTTATACCCAAATTAATTTAAAATGTTATGAATTTTACGGACAAATGTACGTTATTTACTTAAGAGTGTAATCTAAAATATTATTATTTGTAATTGCAATTGTAGATTAAGCAAAAAACTCGTCAATATTTTATAGAATATAGTATATACCATATTTTTTTATTTCACACAAGGTTTTTCACAAACTCAATGACGATATTCTTTTAGGTATATACATATATGCAAAACATTGATAACTTTTCATAAAAAAACGCAAATTAAGACAAAAATAAAAACTATTAATATAATAATTCGCTTTGTTCTATTTTTTTTGAAATTGCATTTACAATGAAACATATTATTTTTTTTCAATTGAAATAAAGAATGTCAAAAATATACCATTAAAATGACAACTGTACTATTATTATCTCAATTATTATTTATAAATATTTTAACATGGTATATATGCAAACAAGTGAAAAAAAGGTAAGGCTGTTAGACAATTTTAAAATTACTCCATTTAGAAGTTGTAACGCCTTTTAAGAGTTTTATAGAAGCTGTAATGATGGATGAGAAATAAGCCTAATTTAACACTAATTATATACGAAATAGTTAAACTTTGATTTTTCCTACTTATTAAAACAGTAGTGGTTCACTTCACAACACTAAGAGCTCCAGAATAACACTATTTATGGCTTAATAAAAACAACATATTCATAAGAAGGAGAGTTGCCAATTAAAAAACGTTACAAATTCTATTTTAAAGACCACTTTACTGCAAATAATATTATATATCTCTTGACCTGAAACATTATAATAAATCGCGGACTTTTCTGACCGTTTTTATTTTCTTGAAATTGGCAATATTTTCAGTTATTTTGTCATAATCCTATTAATTTTTAAATCTTTTTCATAACAATGATCCTCTGATAATAGAAAAGATAAACTTACGACTAGTTTATATAATTTATAATTACAGGATTACTCATAGATTATTAGATACACAAGGAGTTGCCCAAGGGCGAAAATACCATCTTACAATAATCGTTGTAATGTTAAGCACAAAATTACTGTAAATCCTTCTTTGGCACGTTATATAAACCGAGTGTGTATTAGTAAGAGTTAGCAATCATTATTTGAACTTAAATAAATGCGTAAATTTTTGATAGTAGTTAATAATGAATTTTTTATTAACAATCGCAGTGTTTATTCACACTAAACATTTAATTTAGATAATACTTTGGTATAAAGATATAATCAGTATAGAGACTAAATATCATATGTTATTGGACTATATTATTTAAGTTAAAGAGGACTGTACGTTCAACAATCTATGTATAAGAACATCCGCATTGAAATCTATTTTATAATCTACAGAAGTATATTATTTAAATTTTAGCTTTTTTTTCTCTGCCTTATTGGTAATTGCATTTATCCATGAACCATTATTATATTTCTTAAAATATTCTTATAATCTACTATATGTTATTAAATAAAACTTATCAATTATTAAAAAAATCGATTCATCAAATAACAAAACTAATGGGTAAACAGTACAGTAATTGTTCACCATCAAGCAATTTATTGTTGAAGAGAAGTATTACTACCTAATTGTATGTGTCTGGTTAGAAGATAATGATAAAGAAAAAGTGCGTTAATAATAATTAATCTAAAAAGAAAAGTATTTGACTGAGATTTTTGAAAGTCTTGAATTGAATTAACTGTGTAATAAGATTTACACAAATACTATAAGAATCTACCTGAATTTTATATTACATCATATTAATATATATATATATTACAATGTTTATTTTAATATAAACACAATACAGTAAAAAAAACTTTCAACATTTAGTTCATACTATATTTAAAGTTGATCAGCTTAAAACATACTTAATAAATTAATTATAAATTCTACAACTTTTTACTCATGCTTTTTGAAATTTTTATTATTAACCGATAGTATTGCCAGCAAATTGATATTTTTCAAAATTGACCTGAACATTAATTCATGAAGAACACGCTGCATACATCTTTTTCAGTAAGTATTACCAAACTATTATTTCAAATTAGTAAAATATATATGAAATGGGAAAAAATCGTTTAACTTTTTTATTTTTATATAAAATTAAATATGTAATTGATAAATGAGGGTGATTGAGTGAAATGGTGAGTTTTTTTTAGGGGCTTTATTTTTTAGTTATTGACCATTTAAAAACAGTATATTTTATTCACAACTAATATTAGAATAATAATTATTGGTATATTAAATAAAATATATATATAAGTACTAATACTTTTTTTTGAGTAAACTATTTATTCATATTTAAAAAATATCGATAAAGTTAAAGATAGTCAATTTTTAGTGATTTCATATCGTAATAACTCATAACTATCATTAATTAAATTTCTCTATTTATCTGCTTTTTTGAAAATCGCATTATTCAATGAATAACAATACATATTTAAATGTCTTAGTTTGAATTTATCATACATACATAAGTTCAAAATAAACCATTATATTTGGACCTCAATACTAAATCATGAAAAATACATTTATCTGTAAAAAGAGAATGGTTATAAGTTCAATAAATCTACAAACCTCTAACATATAATTATGAAATATTTTTATATTTTTTGTGAGGAATATAATATCGTAAACTTTTAAGATGTTCTACTAATTTGTGTTAACTCATGTATGTAGAATTTATATAAAGTAAAAATAAAGTACTTTATCGTAAAATATATTGAAGGTTATTTTAAACTAATATTAAATGTTTCTCTTTTTTTATAGAAATTTAAATAACAAGGGTTTTAAATACTATAAACATATAACTCTCTTGAGTCGTAAAACAAAAATACTCGAATTAATTATTGGTATTATAATAAACAATAATAATTTTGAAATTAATCATTAAACTATATAAAACGTTACAATTTAAGACATAAATTCTCATCAATAAACAAATAAGCTAGTTTCATATGAAGTGATAATTCCGATATATGTTCACGACTCGTTATTATTACTGAGAAATTGGTGAATCATATATGCGACAATCATGAAAATAGATAATACCTATATAATATTCTCTCTCTCAAATGTCTCATGAATTTATAGGGATAACCTACTATATACCTTATAAGGTAATTACTCTCACTCGCATACCGAGCTCAGTCCATTAAAATTTAAATATATCCTATATAATATATTTATCTAACAGCCATGAAATAACTACTAATATACAAACACATTGATCTCAAGCACAATACATACTCTAAAGACAAATATATACGTAACTATTATTAAAAGAGATTATCTACTATAATAAATATTGTACTTAGTATAAAAGAAAGAGTTGGCAAAAGCGTTATAATTAATTACTTACGCCCATATAATGTATATAATATAATTTATTATTTTAAATATTAATAATATATTATATTAATTATACATTATTTATATATATTATTATGTTATTACTATTAATCAGTTAAAATATTATCATGAAAATATATTTATTTTGTATTATTAATAAATCTATAAACATTAAATATAATATTTAAATTACTATTATCTCCATTATCTTCTTTTATAAAAATCAATATATTCTTTTATATAAAATATATAACGTATATTCTATAGTCACTTCCAAACTTCTTACCTATTATAAAACTATTATTAATAAATATTAAAATAAAATTCTTAACTTTATATATATTATTAGTTAATATACGTATATATATTTATATTATTTATTCATCTCTTACTCTATTATAGAATATCTGCATTTTAATATAATATTGACCATATATAAATTAATCTAATAATTATAATATATATATATATATTATACGTATCTTGATGAATTTTAAAAATCTTTATTCAAAATATGTTATAATATAACTAATATTTTTCTTCTCAAAATAATTTCAGTTATATAATTATGAAAATAATATACTTATATTAATATCATATATAGAGATTAATCATAATATATACATCTAATATTTAAGATAATTAAAAACGTAACATAAATATATATATAATATAATATTTCTCAATAATGTTTGAAAATTTATAGTGAAAAAATCGTACTTAATTATAGTAAGGTTTTCATAATTTGTAATTATTCTGAAAATTTAATTGGAAAAATGCGTTATAATTTTTAGAAAAAATTTTTATTAAAAATAACTATAATGGTATTTTTTATCAACTCAACTATATATACTTACCATCAGCAATTACATACCATTTTAGTATAGCACTATACTATATCCTATATATATATGGTATATCTAATATAAATATAAAAATTAATTAGAAATATAGAAACATTAAGAATTAAGATTACTATAGGGCCCATTAGTATTTATACATTAGCATAATATTATAATAAATCACATAATCAATCTCATTAATCGACTTATACAATATTTACCCATGTAATGTACTATACGGCTATAATATATATATTATATATATAATATATATCTATATATATATAGTATAATACACTATAAATATATTTTAATATAATTTCACTATTCTATATAAATATATATATATGAATATATATATCATATATCCTTCCTCTCACTAAACTAGCAATCTCATAAAAATATTATATAGCTTATCCTTCCTATATTTCCCTTGCAATAATGTACCTCTCACTACCATTATATATATCCTCCTTTACCCATTATCTTCACCCTTACCTTACGGCTTCCCTAGTATGACTCATACACTCTTTCCTATATCCGTAGGCCTTCCCCCATATATTCACCCTACTTTCTATTAACTACTAATATATTCTTATCCACCTATCCACTTAAATCATTTATTAAATCTACAGTGGCGGAGTTGATTACCTAACAACTATCACATTATCTTTATATTTATCAGTAGTTATAACGCTTTCGTCTCCTAATAACTATAAACTTTTTCATTGACTTTTTAACAGTTGCGTTTTCACAAAAACATGAAGAAAACTAACTCTCACTTTACACTTTATCCAAAATGTGAAAATTAAATAATATATATACCTATATATACCTAATACTATATAAAAATATTATATACCTATTATATATACATTCTACTATATATATAAATATATCACTACTATCTAAGTTAGATTCAGACTTTAACTCTTACCTATGCTTAACATAATACTAATTTCAATATTGAGTCCTACAGCAAAATCACTACAAATTTTAGACTGATTAAAACTCATAAAAGCTCATTACCTAATACGTACTCTTATAAAAATTATATAATAATGGTTATATTCTTCTTAAAAGAGAATACTAGTCTCTCAATTTCTATAAATAGTTAATAATTTGTTAAAATTACTATACTTATATATAGGATCGAGCTAAATAAGGGCAACAATATTTATATCATGAAAAGTACTTAATAATTATACTTTATGAGTTTCATTTAATAGTCATACTAAAAGCATTTTGAGTATATGTATCATTTTAATAGAATAATATATAGTTCGAGTTCTTTTCATTTAAATCTAAAACTTATACTAACAGATTATACATTATACATAGAGGATTTAGTATCTTATGAATTATTCAACGCCATACTCAGTTATTAATCATATACTCATATTATATATACTATTTGATCATCCTGTATTCAGATAATAAGTTAGAGATAATTATATAAATATTTGGTATATTAAAACAAATATATTATGTCTTTTTTTCTTTCAATAAGTGGGTATTAATCAATATTATAATATCATACTAATATAACACTTAATAAATCAATTCGCTTCAATTGAGATAGTAACTTCCCACTCTCTCCTATTTACCTAACTTACGTAATATTACTATATTGTTCATCTATACTCACTGTTTTCATTTATTGATAACTAATATATATATATATATAATAATTAGTAATTTCTGATTTAAGGTAATTATTAATATTTTAATTAATTAATCTCTATTAATTCACTTATGTTTACCTATACTATAGGCCTTACTGAGTATCTCTATTACTTCATATTCCACTTATTTATTTAATTAGTACTACCCACTTTCATATATATATCTTCCCTTTCTTCACTTTTGATTATCGTAATACTAAACAACAACTAACATCCACACACCATTATATATACTTCTCTCTATCTATACAATCTCATATCACACTTCATATACTTACTCGCCTCTACTAATAATATATATATGATATATTATATATATATAGCTGCATACTACATAAGACTATAGTTGTATCCATTCACCTAATTTCATTTTAATATATACGCACTATATAAATGCACCACATTTAATTAAATATCATATATATATATATAATATATATATATATATATATATATATATATATATATTATATATTATATATATATATTTCTCTCGTTGTGATCACAGGGGCCGCTATTCTTGTACGTAATAATCCTAGAATATCATATGATTCATACTAATATATATATATATATGTTTCTTTTTATGATATAATATCTCTTGTAATACAGATTCATTTAGCTGTAAGTGATATACAGTATATATTATATATATACATATTATACATATAATAAGAAGTATACTGTAGCGATCCAGGCTACCTAACTTGCCTATTTTTTAAGACCACTATATATAGTACAATAGCTACTCACGATACTCAAACCCATATTACTTCCTTCCCATCTATATACCTTATATACTATATATATATATATATATATATATAATATATAATATACTATCAGTATACTCTTCACCTAAATGTTTTCTTGGGTGTTTCGTTATACATGCCTATCTATAATACTCTACTATTCTGAGCGTATAGTATGCACCATTAATTTCTGCGAGTTTGGCTCGCAGACTCTAATAATCTGACGCGAGATAGAGTAACTAATTTTTCAATTAAACTTTCTCTTTTCACTGTAGTCACGGCTTCTCTCAAGAGTCAATATCTTGGTCAACATTTTCATTAGTTATACGCAAAATCACTAAAAACACTTTTTAATCGTCAAGCATGACATAAAACTATTTTATTTATTATTTTACTTACTAAATCATATGTCATATCATATACTGTAAAAATGTAGGTACTCAGTCGTATTACATTAGTTATATAATTAATTAAAATCTCTCGTCAATGTTTTTACGATTTAAACCTAAATACTATAATTGAATCAATGTTGATTATTTATATATTTACTTTAAGATTGTTGTTGTTTCACAAGAAGTTTGGATTTCGCCGAGATTATTAGGATGTCCAATTAGTCTCCACATTTTAAATTAATAAATTAATTAGAAAACATATTAGAAAGTTTAAAATTTGTTTGTTTTTATTATAGAGATAATATTCACAACTATTATGAAAATATTTGGTATTATAAAAACAAAATATATTTATTAAACGGTAAATTTCATATAAAAAACGTTGACATGTAAAGTTAATATATAATCATATTAATATAAATTCTGTCTTTTATTATCACTGTCATTCTTATGTATAAAAATGTTGAGAGTTCAAATTTTCAATATGAAACAGACATTTTAATTTTATTCAAAATGCTAGAAGACAAAGATCAGAAATCCGAAAAGACATTGAACTTTATATAGAGATCTTTAACCTAAATAATTTCACAATAAATGGTATAATTTAGGCAAATTAAAACTAATCGCTACATATTTTTAAGACTTTCTCAATTTTTGTTCATTGTTAATATCAGTTTTCGGAAAGTGTCGTTTAACAGAATATTTTCAGATAAGTTAAATTTAATATTTTTTTATATATAACAGGTATTTAAACACTTAAACTAATTGAATAATATTATTAGTTTAATATATATAAAAACAAATATTGAATATTTTATCCCTTAAAAAACCGTCATAATTAAGATACACACCTTAATATTTAATATATATTCTAGCTCTATCTGCTTTTAGAAATTGGCGGTCTCAGTTACCTATAGAATACATTTTCCTATCACAAATTATATATTTACTTATCAATCTTAATTAATACCTTTCTCTCTTCTTTTCATAAGTGTCTGAACTGTTATCTCAATAAATAGCTCTCATATCTATAGTTTAAAAAAATTCAATTTTATAAAGATTATAGAGACAATATAAAGATTCAAATAATGTACGCCCGTTTCATTAGTAAAAAATAACGTACCTTTTTTAAGAGTATCTCTAATTATAGAGAACGTTTAATGTCATAATCAGACGCTAGATTATATTTATTTTATGCATCAACAGCGTAGAGAGAATAACAGTGACAAGTTGCTCACATACTTTTTTTTAATTTACATAGCAAGAGTGGATCTCTTTCTCCGCTATAAGCTAATATTAACACATTAGTTCTCTGCTCGGCGAACGTTATATATCCTTCAGGTACTACTCATCACAGCACTATATTCCACATCACTCTTTTTTAGAAGTGTGAAAGTAGTTATATATGCTGAGTAATAGCACGACGTGTCTCATAATAAATGAACATCCTGATATCACTAATTACTCAAATTCACTTTTCTGCTTATCTTGAATATACTCCTGACATGTTAGCAATTAAAGCACATTAAATATATTCATATTCGAACAGTATATAGATATAATACAACACGCTCGCTTCGAAATATGGAAATCAGCTCTAATGAGTAATAGTACCCACTCAATTTTAAGATCAAACCAAAATATATTATTTTTTGAGAGAAAATAGCTTTGACTAGACTACTAAAGTTTAGTTAAAGAAGTATATATAAAAAGATGCGAGAACACTTTATTTAAGAGAGTTTACACATTGTTTTGATAATAAATGTGTATGGAGACATTACTAATAATAAAAGAGAAAATGAATTTTTCTGGTAGACTTTGCTATTGAATTTATTATGAAGTATATAAATTATCTGTTTTATTTTTTAATATACTAGTATTTTACTTCCATCCATATGCCAACTGGATTTAATATTGGTATATTTAAAAAAAAAATATATTCGTATAACATATATCCATGTAAAATAAATATAATATACCGACTTTCTTAAGGTTGTGAAATTTTATAATAGATCTACCTCCTTAAATTCATATTATAGATCTCACAAATTTATTCACTATTTTTCTTCTTAGGTTTTACATTTATATCTCATATTACTCGTTTTCTAAATTTATCATGAAATAATCTCTAAATTTATTCATTTTTACTTGTTTCATCAATTGAAATGAATTTCCGGATTGGTTTTATTATCTTCAGTCATAACGTGCGGACATTATCCTTATCAAGACTTTAACCTAACAAAATAATTTCTAAATGTTATCGATAACATTCTCACTCACGTAAATAAATA
Organism: Trachelipus rathkii; assembly: GCA_015478945.1. Lineage (NCBI taxonomy): Eukaryota > Metazoa > Arthropoda > Malacostraca > Isopoda > Trachelipodidae > Trachelipus > Trachelipus rathkii. The sequence goes on along the minus strand of JABUQX010029510.1, from coordinate 26,143 downwards.
AATATGTTACTATTTATAAGTTATCACTAATAAAAGTAGGGCGATGGTTGCAAAAATATATAAAGAAAAATGCGTAATATCTTCATATGAATCACCTCATTTATAGCTTATATCTTTTCTATTTTCATATTAAATTAATTTTGAGTAACTATTTCAATATACAATCATTACAAGTTGACCAATAATTGGTACATATAAATACATAACACAAAATATTATTGACCCGCACATTTCATTAGAGAAAAAAAACGCTTCAATTTCACTGACATATACCTAAAACATATATTATATAACCTATACATTTTAAAATAATTTTATACTAATATATGTTAAAAGTTAAAATTACACATTTTCAAAATGTAATATAATATATTAATATTAGTATTTTATTTCATAAATGATATTAGAAATAATAACAGTAAAAACTTAAATACATTAATAATAAGTATTTACAAATATAATAATTTATTAAATATTGAAATATTTATCGCTGAAAATAAAGTAATTGTGGTCCAGGGTTAGTCTAATTATTTTGTAAATTTATCAGTGATAATTTATAAGAAATATAAATGTTAGTATATATATATATTTTAAGACGTTTTAATATTTAATTTATTTAAATTTAAATATAAATACTAGGTTTTCACAATCAATGTTAGACATTATTATCTGCACAAGTATATAAATATCTAAATACTAATAATTTGAAATATATAATTAAAAAACCTTAAATTTTATAATAAATACTTACTCACTTATAAAATATAAAACAATTAATATAAATTACATCTTTGTTTAATTATATCTAGCTTTATTGAAATCGTTCCATCTATACACATACAAACACATGAACTTATTTTATTTCTTTATTTTACTCCTTTTTCATAAATGCTGGGTGATGTAATGGCCGCATTATTAGTAACAAAACTACAAATTTTAAGATTTAATTCATTCTAGAATAAATTCAGGAAATTGTATTATTAGAAATATTTTTAATAGTGAAAAACCATCCAATATATTTGCTCATGAAGATTACTAAATTTGTAAACTGCTGTAATGTTATTACAAGATCAAAATGACAGTTAATTTTTTAGAATGTTATAAATTTTATATAATAATAATAGTAAATTCAAAAAAGGATTTTCACAACTAACATTATGAAAATTACTATTTCAATGAGTAATAGGGTAATTATATAAAACATTAATAACCATAATTATTGATAATACCTTACATTAAATAAACTCGTCATAATATTATTTTATAATAGACAAAATACCTAATAACTTATTATACAAATAGATAATATTCACTTTGTACTCGCTTATGTTTGTAAATATCTAAAGAACATTTCAAAAATGTACACAATTATATTTATTTATCAATAAATAACTGCAATAAGTCATCCTGATTAGATTTACTTCAATTTTAGCTAATTTCCATTTGGCTGCACCAACAAACATAATTTTTGATATTAGATCTCAAGAACTGACTAACTGAAATTTAAGATGAGAATTAGTATATCTATATTTTAATTATTTAATAAATATACTTAATTAAAATATTTGCTGGTAAATGTGATAATAATTTTAAAGAAATAAAACGTTAATGCTTAAAATGTTTTATAAATTAATATTTTATTATATTATTAAAAACTAGTGTTTTAGCCAACAATATATTGGGGGATATAATATTAGGTATTATATTATAAAAAACAATAATTATTTATTACTTAGTAATATTATTCTCATTAAAAATAAACGTTTTTGATTATAAGATCACATCACATATAAAATATTAAATTAAATATTTTCTTACGTTTTATCTAGCTTTTATTTAGAAATTTATAGCCATTTATATAAATTGAAACATAATTAATTTTATCATATTATGTATCCTGAAAATTAACCGTTAAAAACTCTAAATTTTATAGTAATTATACTCAATATAATAAATATAATATTTTGCAAAGTGTTGAATTATTTGTAGTAATGGAAATAAGAGGGATTAGGTACTCTCTATCTATAAATAATGATGCCCTCTTTATATTATTTGTGTAAATTAATAGGGGTGATAAATATTGTAAGTAATATATAGAGGCGTTAACACTCTCTGAGCAGGGAATAAGAATTTAAGATGAGGAATATGTTTGGTATTTTATTATAATTAAAACGCAATGTGATTTTCATGATACAATAAAATTATAGACACACACCCTCCCAAATTTTATGTAGAGTGTAGTATAGTAATCTATTAAACATTATATATTTACCAACACACTAGTAGAATAATTCTTATTATTACAAAAACGTCATAATTTTAGAAGACACCCATAAAACTATTAAATATACAATATGTTCGAGCCACATTTCTGCGATTCTCATTAAATTAATAATATGGAAGAGTTGCTATAATTTAGATATTTATAACAAGTGAAATCAACACATATTTAATTTTGATCGTTTTCAACAAATATGCTAATGGATAAAAGTAACCCATAATGTAAAAATAAAAAATACCTTCAAAGATATATTATCCAATTCAAATAATATATTCTTTAAATAGTTATAAATAATTTATGAGAAATAAATTATCAAGTTACATTTAAAGAGTTATCATTAAATTTGGTAAAATCCCTCGAATAATTTATAAGAAATAAAAATAGCAATAATTTCGTAATTATATATAAGTATAAAGTAATTAAAAATATTATTTTTTATTAAAAACTAAGTAACTATTCACTATTAACTAATTAAGTATAATAAATAGAAATCATTATTATTTTGCATTTTAATATATAAACCTATAATAATTAATAACTAAATTAAATTATAAATAAAAACAAATTATATAGAATATTTTCATTAAAAAAACACAGTCATTAGACATAACTTATTATTACTATTAACATATAATAAATTTTTTAGACGATTTATTATTTCTTATCTGCTTTTTGAATATTATGTATCTCATTTATCAATATGAAACCACTCTATATTATTTTTTTATTAAATGACTTTTTTAAAGATATATATTAAAAAATATGCAAAAAGTTCTTTCAATTTTTAAACAAGTTCTACGAGAAGTAATTTCATCCAAATGTAATGAAAAAATTCTACTAAAATTAGAAAAATTATTGTTTTAAATACTATATTAAATTTAAAAATAGATGTTAATATTTGTAAATTGTGATAAATTGAAATTCGAGTAAAGGATCGCAGTAATTTAGAAGTAATAAAAATTAAATATTTTTAATTTATAATTTAAAACATGGTTTAGAGAGAGAGGCAACAAGTCTAAAGAATTAATGATCTCAGTAAATATATTTTAGTCAAGCTGTTGAGAATGATACACACAATTATATAAAAAAGGGTGTTATTAAATCTATAGAAGAAAAATATAATAAAATACCTAAAATATATAAAATTACTAAAATTCCACATTTCATGTCTTTTTTAAAAATTATGCATTTTTACAATTTTTAAACACATTATTGTTTTCAAATGCTGAGAAATAATAAGAAATAATGTTACCCGTTATAAAAAAACCTTCCAATGATTATTAGGAGAATCAATATTATATAATTTATCTCACAAGATTATTTCTCTATAATTTTTGATAAAATATTAATTATTAAGTAGATAAAACATAAATGTATTTAACACTTTTTATAAAGAGTTTCATATTAAATTATTGATAATTAAGTAAAATTTAAGAAAATATAAGCGTTAATTACCTGTTAAGAAGTTTATATAATAATTTATTTATTTAAATTGATAATAATAATATAACATAGGTTTTAATCACAACTTAATTGTTGTTAGGTGAAAATATTTGATTGTTCGAGATATATCTATTACACACAAGGGTCCTCTAAATTTTATCAGCTATAATTGAGTGGCCTATTAACGTAAAATATTTAATCATATAAATAATCTTCAATAATATATATATATAATATTACTTTTATTTTACATACAAGCCTAACACTAATCATACTTGTTCTAATTATTGAGATAATATGTAAAACACCACTTTCACTGTTCGGCTTCCTTCTATTCTTTGCATTTATATATGCAATCTCTCGCACACAAATATTAGATTTTTTAATTTTCTAATTACTCTTTTTATTCATATTTCATATATGACTGAAAATATCTGCTTTCACGCTCGTTAAAACTATTCAGCTAATTTGCTTGGGGACCGGTCTGGTGAGAGATTTAACCGGTTTAGTAAATAAATAATTCTTCAAAAGTTGAAAATTTTAGCCGTGAGAGGAAAAAATCGTGCGTATACTGTTGTTCAATGAGAGAGACGTTGGGTGGAAATTTTATTTTTGTAATTTCCATTGTGTGTATTAAAAAATTTATAGAGTATGATATCACACAATACGTTCATTTTATATTTTTCTTGTTTTAGTTTTTAAATTTTATTTTATTGATATGAGATCTTTCTTCATTTTTTTTGTATTATAAAATAACATTGGTGTGTAGAATTAATATCGGGTAATCTAACTTATATTTGAAAGTTTTTGAGATACGCAGATAAGTAGCTCTCACCAAACCAGGGGATAGAGGGTTTGTGTGGGTATCGTAATTTGCTTGTTTCAATAATTTAAAAAAACGTTACAATTATTGTCTCCTATAAAGTAACACCTTTATTTAACTCCTAAACACCAACTCAATTTATAACATTAAAATTACTTATTTTAACTTTTTCTGATCATATTTGAAAATTTAGCCAATTTTCTAAGGTCACAACCATTTTATTTTATTCAAATTGACCTTAGAAAATAATAAAATTTTACAATCACTATATTCAATTTTATTATTTAAAGTAATTATATCTACATATAAATACTAAATCTTATTTCAGAAAAATGTTACGAAAATTTTAAATTTCGTTTAAAAGGACGAGTTTATATATCTTTTTTTCTCTATAAATAAGTACTATATATATATTAATAAATTGCATTCCTTTTTAAAGTAATTGTTGATATAAGAAGTATTGAAATGAAGCGGTTAAATTATATTTTATTATTTATAAGAAGTTATACTCACACGCGTTATAAATTTTGTTATATAAGTTCAATCAGCAGAGCTTTTAGTTTTCTATAATACATATTATAGAATCATAATATTTAATATATTAAAGAACTAATATCTTTGAGGTTTGTCGGGGTTCTAAGTATCAACATTCTATTTTCAAAGTACAAGTAAACAAAGATACATTAGTACTCTTGAAATTCATTAACCACGTACTAACACAGTTGGTTTCTTTAAAAAATTAAAATATGTACGAAGTAAAATGCACAATTTCTTATACTCTATGAAATATATATTGTCTATCCAAGTGAAAACATCTAATCAAGTACAAGTACAAGAACAAGTACTTTGTGGTAACAGCTGCATTAACACAGCTTAATAAGATCTCTTAATTATAAATTAAATATTTCGAGAACTGATTGTTATTATTTAGAATAAATTATTATGCATTATTAATTATTAATGATATAAATAATAATACTAATTATATACTATAATATATTTATTTTATGTATATATAATTATATATATTATTTCAATATAATAACAGAATAAATAATATATATATTATATAATTTAAAAATTAATATTATACTTATAATTATATTATTATATAGATCCAATATTTCTTACTATCGTAATCTATAAAATCTTATACAACTTAATAAATCAAATATATCACTCTACCGAGTTCTTATTATTTATCAATATCCACCAAATTAACCCAGGGTTCTGCGAGGGTGAATAAGTGAGCTGATACCTCACTAAGCATCTACATAGTAGAATACAGTAATACCAATCAGGGGTAGGTATTTTAGGTCTGAACATATTGAAGCAAATTTGTGTAATGCCCAAAGAAAGAGAAGAGCTCCACTGACTACTTAAACGACGCCGTCTCTTTTATTTACAGCAGATCATTAGGTAGTATGAACTTGAAGGTATAATTCGTCGCCAACGTGTCTATAGTTAAATAATCTCGAGTGGGGGCCAATAAAAAGAGCTTCCAGCTGTGATCTCTATCTCCAGGGTTCCAAACAGCGGTACATCCGTTGCAAGTTTTTTTTTTTATTGCGATTGACAATACAATTAATAGAACCAATCCATTACAGTGGGGTTCATTCCTGTGGCTCATTTTTCCTTGGGGCTCTTGCAGGCTCTATTCAAACTCTCTATGTCTCATCACATAAGGTGCCGCGAGCCATTCACTCCTGTTATAGCTGCGGCACTTGGATGCTTGAAATCGCCTTCTGCCAAACGCCTCAACCGAGGCATTTCCTCCTTTCTTCTAGGCGACTGGTTCCTTCTTTTTCTTGACTTCTATTGGCCACTTTATATTTTCGATTCTTCGCGGGACCTTCCGGGGACCGACATTTCGGAAGCCCAGCTTACTCGGACATTTAACCGCCAGTCCGTTTAATTCGGGAGTCGGTACTGCGTCCGTTAGGTATAACCCATCCTAAGTGGGTGCCTGCCTCCTTTCCACAACTCCCGACCAAACTCAGCCTCCCAGGTTAACTTTTGGTCATGTTACTATATTGTCTTAAGTGCTCTACCCGTTTATCTGGTAGGCCACCAATTTGGACTTTGCTGAACACGCACTCCTGCGAACCTGAAACCAGAGCCTCGCATGCTTAATATGTTCACCGCTTTTCCTTGCCGCTACCGTAAGGGTGCCATCAGTCTGTATGCCAATATTTTCTTTTCACACACCCTAACACGCCACTAAGATTTGTCCATTCCATGCAAAAACACTTAAATCAATGTGTACATTCGTTTCGAAGATACTATAGATTGCGTTCTGTAACGTCGCAGGTACGAGATATGTCCTCTTACTATCGTATAGAGCATTCTGTGGACAGAACGCGGTAAACAAGCGAAGTCCTCTCATTGATAGTTGGTAAAGACCGTAGTTTTTGCCACTCGCAACACTTAGTCCCTTTACCACTGTCACCGGAATATTGACTCTATGAAAGCTGCACACCCCAGCCACTTAGTGCCATGTCAACCCGGAAATTGTGTGCGGATCTTACTACACCCTCTGCATCCATCTACCGCTCTCCTCCTTTTCATAGAGATCATGCACTAATATCCTAAGATAACTATGTAAAGTATCAGGAGCACACCTGGGATGTGAATTCCAGCTGCTCACGAGCAAAATCCCTGAAAACATAGAAACTTCACAATTGAGGTGTGTCCGCATCACATCGAGCAGCATCGGGGGAGAAGTTAACTTGCCAGCTTATCTAACGGAGTTTTGGTATGGAACTTTTCGCATAACGGCATGTTGGTCTATGTTAAACACACCCTACCAATCTCTCTACCCGCTAGTCCTCTGCAAACTCTCCTTCAGAGGGTGCCTGCGCGAGGCGAACTAGCCACGTATGAGATGCAAGTTAATTCAAATACCCTCTCTATGGATTAATACACCGGACTAGGGTAAAGTTTGCGCTTCCACTCTCCTCTCATTTAGTTATCCCATTCTTCCATCAGCTAGATCTGTGACTCTTCTTCCCTGTACTGACATCGGTTTAGTCAGATCTACTAACCCCTAAATTAATCTTTATATATTTCTTTATTCTACTCTTCTCAATCCATTATTTATTCATGCATATTCTCCGGTTATTGTATGGTCCAAGTGAAAGCCCAATCATACCCACATTCATAAAACCTGTTTCTCATACTTCTCACCTAATCTTCAACATTTAACAAGAAGTAAAATATACTAACGATTTTTCGACTATATTTATTTCTTAACAATATCAAATCAACATGATATAATTCCCGTCACTATTCCGTGAATCCTATACTTTGATTTTGAATTATTGATTATTATTCGAGGACTCTAATTAAGGCATTTACCTATGTTACGGGAAACATCCTTATGACAATTCACTAATATCACCTTTTGTCTCAGAGTAAGATATTGTTTCATTCCTTTTACTTTAATCCACCTTAGCAGTACATCAATAGTTTAAATATCCAACTCAGCCCCCGTCCCTGTTGCGCACCCAAATCTCACTAAATTCCTGGTAGTATCTCATTGCATAGCTTAATATATTTTCTTGATCTCTATGCAATCTTTGCGTCTCATTCTATCCAATCATTTGTTGCTAACAACTGTCTAAAGGCGTACTTTTTGGATTCCTCACACATCCTCTTGCTCTTCCACGTACCTCTCTATAATTTCTGCACACCTCTGTATAATTTCGCTCTTTAGTCTCTCCACATATCCCTCCTATGTTACTTAGGCGCTCAAAATTCTCTACGATACTAACAATCCTCAAAGTTTAAGATCAACACATAAATACCTCACCCACATACTCACTCTCTCTCCATCCTACCATCACCACTCACCACGGTGAACTATAATTTGAATTTACCTACTCGACTTCATAATTAGAATCTCTTAACGTACCATGATATTTACCTTTAAGTAAAAATTTTGTTTCCCATTCGCTCTCTTCTAACTTACCCCAACTTACACGCCTACTAAAAATCAAGGTAATATTCAAAGTGAGAATAATCCTAAATTATTGAACTAACCCCTAACCTAAACTCCTGTCTACACCTAGTACCTCCTATTGGAATCGTATAATCTAATTGATCTATCTGCATTCAGGTCTCTCAATTTATTAATAGTCTTAAAATTTTCATGGTTCCTACTACTCTAAATCAGTACATCATAATCCAAACCGGGCATCACACACTTTTGCTCTATAATTCAATCATTACTCAATACTTTGCTCTATTTGATCTATTCTCGAGAACATCCAATATTGAGAGTACAACCAAGTCACCATTTTTCGACGGCTATATCATTATTTATGATATAAACATATAGCCATAACATAACAATAATTTACTTTATCATACTGATCAACGAATATATTAATTAGCTTAACTAACTTTATATATAGTTACAAGTTTTTCACATTTTAAATTGAATAGCTTTAACGTATAGCCTCTAATCTATGTACATCTATGAATATAGATACCACGACAAACACTGACACGCCTTAAACATGAATAAACTGTTTAACGTTAACAAAGTTTCCATACTTAACAAACAGTAAACGTAAATAACATAGCATCCCAAAGAGGTAACGCTATTACACTTTGTCAGCATATCTCTACATAACAATATTAATTTTATTCAACATGGTATATTTAATAAAATTTATCATAACCATGGTTAATTATCCTACTGATCAACGAATATACTCTAAGTAATAAAGTTCACATCAATAAAGCTTACTAAGTATCATCTGAACTAGAAAATAATGTACAAGACAAACCTAACACAACTTACACAACAATAAATTAACATTTAACAATAAAAAATTTCCACACTTAACACTACCAAGTAAAGTAACTAACATTGCGCAAAAAGCGTAACCTATTCCTACTTTTCCAGCATATCTCTAACTTATTAACGTTTAATCTTACATTGACACAGTAACTTTAGCAAAAATGTATCTAACCTTGTCCGATTATTCATCAGACCAACGAATATATGCTAAGTAACAAAGTTTTTCTACATTATATGGTAATTATTTAAGCAAATTTATATCATAACCTTACTAAATACTATAATCCCCCAACAATAATTGCTTAACATAACAAGTTTTTATCAAACATGAACATAAAATACAACAGTTTTTGCCAAAATAACATAAAATAGTTCTTTTGAAATAAATACAATATACCCCACATAAATAAGAACTGATAGGTTGTACCATTGCTCCCAAATGTTCAATAAATCATCAATTCACATATAGCATTATTGGTAATTAGAGCCTACCCCTCTATTATCAATACCGTACCATTGAATATTTATTGATTTTTATCTTGCATTTATATAAACTGATTTATATACCAGGGTCGGATACTTCGAGAGTATATTTCGGTAAATAATGGTCATATTGTAAGCAAGGTGAAATAAATAAATCTAGATAGTCTTTAGAAAGTATTATTGATGAGGATTGGTAGAAAGACACTCTTGGAGGGTGGTCGTATAAGGTAAATGGTGGGTCTATGGTAAAGTATATATTAGATCGTATGTACTCTATGAAGTAAGGAGCTCTACATTAAGCTTTACCGGACTTATGGACTAGTATAGTGACGTGAGAGTAAACGTTAACCTCTGCGGTGGGTGAATGGTCCTACTAGCCCCTAAGCAATTGGGTGGAGCAGCTGGAACAAGTAGACTGAGTTCCTCAACCATGTAATAACACTCATTCTAGAGCATCATTATCAACATGATTTTAATACTTTAACAAACATGTTCTTTAATATTCTCAATCGCTAAATTACACCCCCCGATTATAGACACCTGTATCCAAGCAACATACCATCTTTCTTAAAACATATCACTACTGGGTTCTTATTTTCTTTCTACTTATAAATATCTATCATAGCTTTTACTCGTATCGAGGCTCATTTTACGGGTACATTATTTCTTAGTTATAAACAATAGGTAACATATAAATATTATACGGTTTATCTATTCATAATTATACTTATAAAAACCATAACTATATAATATATATGGTCTAACACTATAGTAAGCATTTGGTATTTATGACTTAATATAATAATGCTAAATCAAATTAAGCTTCCAGAACTAAGCAAAATCTAATGAGCTGACAGAAACTAACACACCATTTATAAGACGAATAAATATCACTATGGTTGGAAAACAGTAAAAAAGGCAGAAAGTTAAACGAAGACTCGATAAAGAAAGTAGAGGTGATCTTAGGCTCAGGGAAGTGGCTCGAGAAAACTGTTACGCCTAGTGTACAGGACTTATGGTCCTTTGGTCATTGATCACTATCCAAATTCAATATGGTTAAATATTTTCACGATTTGAAGCTAGTGATATGTAAAGTATGAGCTCTGGTAAATGTCTTTGCAGGGACTAATGCGACAATTAGGTGGTCTTGCGCGAAATGTTTGATCTGTTTTTTGTAAATAGATATCTAACTGTTACCTCAGGTGCTTTAAAATTGATTAATAGGGTGATAGTGCCGAAGAAACTTATGGGGTTCTTTGCGAATAAACAGATATATATTAAGCCATTACCTATAGGCATCAATAGGGCTACAAGCTGGATTCGCAGCTTGTGAATGGTCCATCTTAGGAGGCGCATAAGCAGTCTACCATGGTCAGTGCCACGCACCCCATAATCAGCTTCTTATCGTATAAAATGAGGAACTGACTGAGGGGCGTTTAAATCACAAGTACGCCTCCTGGTTATGTCCGTATGCCACTTAAATAAAAAAGGGATAACGATTATGATGTCAGAATTAACATGAATAGGCCTAGCAGGCGTGACCTCCTTTAGAATACGGTTATTGGGTTCTTAATCGCTGCGGAGCACGATATCATCTCCGACATGATTATAGGTGGTCATCGGTTTTACTCGCGTTTGGGACAGCAAGGTCAATGGATGTTATATAAAAGTCGAGTGTATTCAATTCCTCAATCGTTGTCTTTGGGAATTCGTACCTGATCCGATGAGGAGACCGGAAAGCAGAAAAAGTATGGATCTCGCTAAGCTCGGATGACATAAAAGACCAGTGTCTATGTTGTATGTGAGTAGACACTTGATGATGGTTTGGCAAGGAGGCGAGAGGGAGAAAATAGCTTTTGTCAGGTCATCCATACGGTAAATGTATACATGGTCTGCATTGTCATGGTTCTGGTTGAGTGTACTGCCCTATTAACTGGTTGACCCCCACGCCTCAGGGGCCAAGGGATGAACCACACTACATTGGGTGGCGAAGATGTCCATAGTAAGATGAAGGTTCCGTCGCGGATCCCCGATGTTAAGCTCTAAGGGTCGGATTCTCTTCACACCTGGTGCGCGCGAGTTCACCACCTAACTCACTAGGGTACTCCATTTGTTTGGAGTAATTAATTGGACATTCCTAGAGGTTGGGGTTATCAGTGGTAATCTGGGCTTTTTCCGGGCTTTGGTCGATCATATCGTGGGGTGTCTATTCTCCCCGTGGCTATACCTTTATTTAACTCTTTATGATGTTTCTGGTTGTCTCACAAATAAGTCCTGACCTTCGCACTCATAACTTAGCCCAACGTACAGTTTTAACCCATTATAGGCTCCATATACCTGAGCTACAGACACTCCACATGAAATCTGTTTAGCCGGGAAACAGACAAAAGCGCTGGATATACGCATAGCAACAATACTACATAAACGTTATACTGAGAATAACTATATTATACATACACTATTAGGGGTACTCATTTAAAAACTAGGTTAAATGGGATCTATATACTAACAACTCGGTTACATATATAAATACGTTTAAACCTATTCAACATGGTATTTTTCAAGAATTACTCTAAAATATTCTAAAAAAATTTAAATTATTTATAAATCAAATTTAACATTATATATATATTTAATACAAAATATATATTTTGGCATATCCCTGGGTCTTAATCTATTATATAATATACTTAGTACATAAAATATAGGAATATAATGGTGTACCTAAAATTTCATTAATTTTTTATCAAATCATAAACTTCTGGATTATATTTTACGAAATTAAAATTTAACAAACAGTAATCGTCTAAAACTATGCATTGAATAGTTTCAACTCTTAATTTAAATACTTTTATCAAAATAATAATATCAATACAGTAGGAAAATGAATAAAAAGAAAAATAAAAAATATTGGCAAAGTTTTAAAAAATGCAAAAAGTAATTAGCAATTACCAAGCACAAGTACCAAGTAACAAAAGGCTCAAGTACAAGTACAGAGTACAGTACACGTGGTTTTAGAAATGCAAGTTACAGAGTACAGTACTCCAAAAATGTAGCTAGTACAAGTAAAGTAAAAACAAGTACTGTACTTGAACCAACCCTGATATATAATATATACCCCCCGGGTATTTTTATTTCCCCTCATCTACCGGTAGTTCAATACCTCATTCCCAACATATTTTATTCCCCTGTCCGTTATATAATATAACTACGTATATTTTTTACCTATACATATTATAATCATCAGGTAACGAGGCCGGTTATATAGTTATTTTATACCTGGGTACTTTTAACTCCGTAAATTTCAGTCAACTATAATATCCTATACACCTCACATTACTACCCATGCTCAATGCTCCCTACCTCATTATCCTAATTCTACTAATATATATACTATACAACGATCTATTGCACCTCATAATTGATTCAAGCCCTCTTTTGACGTTCCATCATTTATTTTTGGAGCTTATATACACTCCTCTACTATACGTATTTATATTTAATCTTTAACAATACTTAAATATTAATTGCTAGTATCGATGTACTTACTAATATATATATTATATACGTATATATACATAATCACTATTACTTACTACTTTGTTCAACATCACTAATATATATATACATAATAGCTACAATATTATATAAATATATTTAACTATATATATATATATATATAATCCTATTGACTATTCCCTATATATAGTATAATAATATTATATATATTTAGTTAAATACAAAATAGCCATATCTTATATACTACACTAAATCTACTTCATCTCAGCGTATGATAATCCTGAGCTATACTACTGTCAAACTATTCCTTACACTTTATACCCTATTTTGTAAGTAGGAGTATCTTTTCACCTGATGTTTGTATCGAATTATTACATCGACTCGTAAGGTAATTGTTAAGGATTTGCCATTCAGTATCTAACTAATTAATATTAAGCGTTGGAGGTTACAGCTAATTTCTTCAAATGTTCCATAAACACTTGCATTTATTTGCGTCAGCCTCTATATTAATTTACGATAGGTTATAATACTCACTATAATATAATATAATTAAATTTTTTTGATTATTATGTTTATCCAATGATACTCGAAATAATGGGCTTGAAATCCACCTAGTTCTATTATGAATCGTGAATTAATATCTTGGGACTTCCCTTTTTAAACCGTTATGGGTTTGGTATTGAATTTAAAAATGATATTTAACTGGTAATTTATATAATAGTTAATTAAATCACTAACTTGACTCACACCGGCGAAAATCTTTTTATTTCACAAAGAAACTTTAAGTCGTTTACTGTGGAAGGTTTCTAAAATTATGGTTAAATCCATTTATTATATTTTTTTATGTATATTTAGTTGATCGGGGTTGAAATTCTCTCTCTCTATGTTTGAAAAATATATTGTTTGAGGGATATATTTTAGATATTTTATAGAATACTGATGAGTTATTATGAAATTATGATTTTTTATTAAATATATACCGATAGTATGATGTAAATAATAATTGAAAGTTTTAGCTATTATATATTATTATTCAGTTAGTTCAATTAATTCGAGATATTTAAGACGGGATATTTTGCTATAAATATTATCTTGTTAATATAATATATTCACGAATGTTAATGTTATAAATTACTTTGATATATTGATATTAGAGATATGCTTGAAAACTGTGAATAGGTTTACGTTTTGTTAACGAAAGTGTTTAGGTACTTTTACTGTTTGTAAGTGGGAAGTTTGTTTAATGTTTAGTTAGTTTTTTATTCGTACGTATGCGTGTGTTTAGGGTTTTTGTGTTGTACTTTATTCTTAGTATCAGGTTATGTTTAATGTTAGCTTTAATTAATGTAAACTTTGTTACGTTAGTTTATATTCGATGGTTAGTATGTAAGGAATCTTATTTTTGTTGTTATTTTTGCTGTTATAGTTACTCAAAATATGACATGAATCATAGATCAATAGATCAAGGTAGTGTTAGGGGGTGGGGGGGTTAATGGTATGATTTACTGATTTACTGATTTCTGGCTTTAAAATACGTAAACTATTACTTTAATATGATATTTTATTCAAAAACTTATTTTTTATGTTATGTTTGGAATAAAACTTATGTTATGTTTAGTTATTCGATGGTCTATGATATTAGACAAGGTTATGATAAATTTTTGTTAAATATTACTGTCAATGAAAATTAACTTTATATGTTGGAGATTGCTTGGAAAAGTAATGAATAGGTTTCGGCTTGTATGAATGTTAGTTACTTTACTTGGATTAAGTGTGGAACTTTGTTAAATGTTAACAGTTTATTAGGGAATAAGATGTGTTTTCGTTGTTGCAAATTATTTTCTTCGTTCATATGAATGTATGTTAGGTGTATTACTATTTAAATTAGTGTGAATAAAACTTGTTTATAATGTTCCAATTAATATTATTAGCTTGGTTTAAGTATTAAATTTAAAGAACTCTCCCAATCTAGCAAATAGCCATTATTACGGTATACGAATCAATGTGTTTAAATTCGTATAAAATTAACATTGATATATCTGAGCCACACTCAGTCGCTACCGTTTTAGTAAGATAAATTAAGGTACGTTTTGCACGCTGTTGACTAGATACTTTTACTGTTGTTAAGTCATGGAACTTTGTTAATGTTGGTAATTTATTCGTGGTGGTGTGTTAGGTTTTGTCATTGCTCTATATTCTTATTCTGGTAATGGCTATGTAGCTTTATTAAATGTAAACATGCTACCGTTAGCATAGATATTTGTTGGTTAGTATTAAGACTTATTTTTGTACTATGTTTCCGAAATGGTACTCGTTTCAAAGTTAAATCAATAGTGTTAATGGTAAAATTAACATCTGGTTCAGCAGTTTAAAAAATGTTTGAATAGATACAAAATTTTTGTACGCTGTGCTAGTACTTTACTGTTGTTAAGGTACGGAATTTGTTAATGTTAGTCGTTTATTCGTGCGTAAGGTGTGGTAGGTTTTGTCATTGCTAATTACACAAGTTTATGGTAATTTTTTGTTATCTATGTCAGCTTTTTTAATGTGAAAACAATGTTTACGTTAGAATATATTCGTTGGTTAGTATATAAAGAAACTTATTTTTTGTACTTGTTTATCCGAAATGATCTCGATATGTGACTGGATCAATTAGATCAATAAATCAAGGTCATGGAGGGTGGATAGGGAGGGGGCGGGGAGGGGTCGTGTGGTTTGATTTACTGATTTACTTGATTTACTGCTTTAAATTCGGTAAATATTACACTTTACTCTGATATTTTCCTA